>JAQGCP010000731.1:0-15009 GCA_034699885.1 Acrobeloides thornei | reverse complement strand
AAAAACACTTGTAATATTCATGTAATGTCCAACATTCATATGGGCCAAAATTGACTTTTTTAAATGTTGTACACCATTTCAATTGCTTAAATATGTTTATTTTGCGTCCAAATTTCATATTATATACTCAGTTTGCCTAGTGCCGCGGGATGTTGAACTTTCGAGATATCGTCTCATAAAACTCCTCTATAAACGAAAACCCTGAATTCTTCCGGATTCGAGTTCCCCATGTCCAAAAACATCCGAGTACAACAATCAATCAATTTGGAGAAATATTTGAAAATTCAATTTTTTACCCCTTGGTCCCCCAATGCAAAAAAAATGAAAAAAATTTTTGACCAAATTTCACAAAAGTGTTGTCAAACGTCTTAAAATTGTGTCCTGATCACTGTGGTACACACACACACGTTTTATATAAGAAGATACACAGTTTCAAAATAAAACAAAATACAAGAATGCAAATCTTTATGCTTCACAACATCCAAGGTACCATAATTTCTACGTATTCAGGACTTTTTTTTCTTCTTTTGGAGACTCTTCGACACCAAAATTAGCAATTTTTAACTCTCTTCGAGCATAATTTATACAATCTTGAATATCTTGTTCGATTTTCGCATTGTCTCGATCCAGCTTGTTCTTTTTGTACATGAGCTAAAAAGTTGCTTGTTGCTTCTGCTATTCAATTTGAATATTTTAACGTAAAAAAGTACATCAAAAAGCTCCTCTCGCTCTCTTTCGATATCCTTTTGTAATCGTTCTGCCAAACGTCGAAGATAAGCAGTGGTTGGGGTAGGTGCCCAAAGGTCTTCAATTGGCATATCTGGACATTTAAGAGGCACTGTTACTTCTGTTTGAACACCTGTTGAAATCTGAGATGGACTCTTAAAATTAAATTTTAACAAAAAATATTGTACTTTTTAGCTCAAAAACAATTTTTGAGTAGGGGTAGCGTTTTGCGGGTTTTTAAAACCCTGCAGCTGAGATCTTGTTATCTCGCAATAAAAGTTGCGGGGTCTCACCAAACTCCCCAGGTTTTGAAAATAAAAACCTGCGGGGTTTGATGAAACCCCACAACTTTTTATTGCGAGGTAACGATATCTCAGCTGCGGGGTTTCAAAAATCCTACAAAACGCTCACCCCTATTTTGAGGCATACATTAAAAAAACTTACAGCTTGGATTCCAATTGATTGAACTTCAACTTTGGCATTTTCTTCAAAAATTTCGAATTTTTCTGTTAAAACATCAGTTCTCATATGTCCACCTCGATTTTTCAAGCTTTCCGTCTTTTTGAGCCCTTCTTTTTTATTTTCTAATTCACCAGATTTTATACGCACTTTTAAATTAACAAAATTTTCATCATCTTCAGGAAATTCGCATATTTTGATGCTCTAAAAATTTTTTAAAATTCTGACAAAATTTATAGCCAAAAATACCTTGACCACATCAACTTTGGCGGTAACATTATGCTGTTGTCGCTGTTGGGTATTGGTAATATTTTTCAGACCACGTGATGCCATTTTTATGAAAATTTTTGCAAAAGGTGCAAATAACCCACCTTTTCACATTTTGTCAACAATTTTCAATTCAAAATTCCCATCGATCAACAATCGTTTCAATACCAAACACTTTTTCAATCCACCCTAATTGATAGAAAAGAAGCGCGCGTTGTTGGAAAAAAGTGAAAAGTGTCGAGCAGTGGTTAACTTGCGGAACGGAAAGATTTAAAGATCTCATCTGGATTTTATCTTCTCATGACATTGTCAACTGTGATTTGAGGGTGTCTTTGGACTAGTTTTTCTTGTCTTAAATTTCACTATGAGGGGGATTTTTTCTTCTTCAAAAATTTGAAAAATATAGAAAATCAACTTTTGCTCAAAATTCGACTTGGAAGTCAAAAAGTGGATAGAGAATTTAAAACAATATAAAATTTTAATTTTTTGAACATTTTTTAGGCCTTTCTGTAAGATAGCAGCTTTATTTTATTTTTTCTTTTCCTATATAAATTATGTCGAATCTCAAAAGAACACCTAGTAAGTTTTTTTATTAGAACAGTAAGGCATACCCTAATGACATACCCCCTTACCTCCCCTCCCACAAAATAGCCTCAATATCGGGTTCTCGAAAATTTTGATACTATGCATCCCTCTTCTCTGGATCTTCCCATTCTAAAATTCTAAATCTTTGCTCTCCCATCTCACCATTTAAGCTAAATTTTTGGCCCCATTTTGCTTTTTTTAAATTTAATTTTTCTCAAAAAATTTAGGCCTCGGTCGGCTTTCAACTATCACCACCATGTCAGAAACCCCAACGAATGAAATCTGGAGCATTGGGGACAGGTGCTCATCAACCGGCAGAGTTGGAACTGTGGCATTTATTGGTCGTACCCAGTTTGCTGATGGAGATTGGGTTGGTGTCGTACTAGATAAACCCGAAGGAAAAAATGATGGTAGTATTAATGGGATTCGTTATTTTGAGGTGTGTCTGGCAGCAAAAATTTACACTTTTTATAAAAATTTATTGTTTTTTAGTGCGCTGCAAATCATGGGCTTTTTTGCCGCCCTGGAAAAATCACTCGAATCGGTCCAAATCCATTGGATGACTCTTTTCAAGAAGGGAACGAATTGCCTGAACAACTACGAGCCCATGAAAGTTCCCCTGGGTCATCACACCAATATGGACAATTTGGGTAAGACTAATAGATTTACAGGTTTTAAAACCGGATTTTTGCGATTTTTGAAATTTAAAAAAAATTTTTCAATTTTAAAATTTTCACCAAAATACCCGGGGTTTTTCTATGCGAAAAATCGATTGCGCGCATTCCCGAAGCTTGAAAACGATTATCTGACGATTTTTTGCGACTTTTCAAATGTTTTAGTACTATGCCTATCGTTTCAGTAATAATTTTTATTGAAAATCAGATTATTTTTACTTCGGGAATGCGCACAATCGATTTCTCGCATAGAAAGTCCCTATAGGGATATGGTGAAAATTTTTAGAAAAAATGGTCAAAATCGCGAAAATCCGATTTTTTTGGCCTATCCTGTACATAGGGGGTCTACCATCTACCCCCTCCGAAATTGGGTGGATCTACCCCCTTCCCCAAAAAAGTACCTCTTCCTCGACATTTATCCTAACTAGTCCTCAAAGGTCTATTGGCAAAATTAGCTAATCTACAATAAATTTAGGTATGACATTGGTGACCAAGTTTATATAACTGGTGGAAAAGTTGGTACAGTAAAATTCTTGGGCCCAGTTCATTTTGCTGCCGGAACGTGGGCTGGTATAAAATTGGATACACAAACCGGCAAAAATGATGGTTCTGTGATGGTGAGTCAGGATAGCCCTACTTTTCACTCTTTTTGGGGGGATGTCGTTTCAGACATTTTTTGCCAAAAAATAAAACACTTGACCTTTTTAGGGCAAACGCTATTTTGAGTGTGAAAATGGCTATGGCATCTTCGTCAAAGCTGATCAACCGAAAAAAGTCACCCCCAAACCAGGGCTTCTTCCAATAAGACATACTAAAACTTCAGCTCTCCGAACGATGAAAGATGGAGGTGATGTGGAAACCCAGTCTTGTGCATCATCAACTTGCTCTAGTAGAATGGGAAGGTCGCCGATGCATGCACCGGTTAGATAAATAACGTTTACCCTAAAAAGTTAAAACATGATAAATTTTTTAGAAATTAAATGTAGTTCCAGCATCAAAAGCGCATGAAGAAGCTATGAATACACTCAAAGTGAGCAATTTTATCCCCACCCCTAATAATGGCATCGCGACATCACGACGGCATAGCGATATTATGACAGTGTCGCGGCGTCATGATGACGTCATGACAGCGTCATGACGGCATCGTGACGTGAGAAAATTAATTGTGTGAGAAAAAATGGGATCCCTTTTTTGGCTGTCCTTATGATTCTATTTTTTCATTTTAGACCTATCTCAAAGAAAAAGAAAACCATGTGGTCAGCCTAACAACCGAACTCGATCAAGCACGTGGCGAAATTGGTGTTCTTATGCAAAAATTGCAAAAATCTGAAGCTAGTCATAGTCATAAAACTCCCGAAGGTAAAAATATTAAACATTTTTTCACGAAAATTATATTTTTTTAGTTCCTCAGCAAGTTCAAGAAGAGCTCAAAAAAGTCCAAGCAGAAAGGGAAGAAATAAGTCGTAAAATTTTGGATCTTGAAGAGATTATTAGCCAACAAAAAGAAGAGATTGAAACGTTGAAGTTTGAGTCAGAGGAGAAGAGGATATTAGAGCAAGAACTGAAGGAGATTAAAGAGGCGAAGCGGAGGGATGAAGATACAGTATGCATTAAATTTATATTTAAGGTACCCCTACCCCAATCAACTCATCCATTCTGTGCATAATGCTACACTTCTTGCATATCCCCTCCCCCGGCCAGTAGAAAGGGGATCCTTTTCGGGGGCGGTCCCTTCCAAAATTTTGGCTAAAAACAAAATTTTAGCTAGAAACATAAAGGGTACTATTATGAAAATTTTTGTTTTTTTTGGATTTGGGGGCGGCATCGGGCAGTAACTACGGGCCTGCCCTCCCCCACAATGGAGAATGGTTATAACCCCTCCCTTAGCCCCCACCCATAACGCTGACATTATTGGAGGGGATGAGTGGATGAACGAAGAGGTCTTTCAGGCTGCGCGCTAACTATCTCGAACAGATGGTTGAGACGCTAAATGCGGCGCTAAATGTCTCGAATTACAACTAATTCGAGACGCTAAACGTCTCGAACAGCAATTCGAGACGTTTAGCGTCTCGAGTACCTGTTCGAAACAGCCTCAATTTCCTAGGAGTGTGGTGAGGAGAAGAGAAAGCGAATTGATAAGCTCTTTCATCAGTCTAAACTTAACACATTTTTAGGACATAAATTCCCAAATCTTACTCAATGAAGATATCCAAAAATTACAGCAAGAAAAATTACGACTTGTATCACAATTGGAAGAGTCTCAATCGAGGATACAACAATTGGAAGATCAGAATAAAGTATGTTGAAGAAAAAATTGAAAAAATAAAATTTTGATACAATTTAGGACTCCGATAATGTGTTGCAGACAAATATACAGGAAATGAATGTAGAGAAGCAAAAATTAGAAGAACAGTTGAAGATGTCTAACAATAGAGTGGCAGAATTGGAAGAGAAAGTTAAGGTATGAATAAAACAGTTTTGGGCTCTGGATAATACAATATTCAAATAGAACTCACCCCTCCACACACTTTTTATCTGACACCCTCCTGTTCCACCCCCTCTCCATGTCCACCTCACTTGGGTCCTGGGTTTCATGGACTAGGGAGTTTAGTCGAACAGGGACCTAGAGAGCAACTAAAAATATCTCGGATCACCCGGGTCCTGGGTCACAAATCCACAGTGTTTGAATCTGTTGTTCAACAGCTTTTCTGTTGTGTTGTACAACAAATTATTCTGTTGTTTGTACACAAAAGAATATTCTGTTGTACAATATAACAGCTGCGTACGTTAAAACTGTTGTCCAATAACACAACACAGCAGATTGTAACATAACAGTTTTAACACAACAGATTCAAACACTGCAAACCCCTTTGAACCCAGGATCCCAGGTCTATTGGGTCCGGGACCCTTCGAATTTTAGGATTCTCGAGAGGAGAGAATCAAGAGGGGATTTGTGTTCATAATCTATCAGATATTTTAGAACCATGAAAGCCTACAATTAACCTTCCAAGAAACAAACATTGAAAAACAGAAACTAATAGATGAGCTGACACAAACTAGCACATTAATCACTGAACTTCAACTAAAATTGAAGGTAGTAATTTTTTGAAGCTAATATAAAGAAGGAGAGTGTAATTTTTAGGAGCAGGAACACCTCAAATCAAAGTTAGATGCCATTTCTGATGAAAAGAGCTCTTTACAAACCGAGTTAGATACGGTGAAAATACGAAATTTACAATTGGAGCAAGATTTGAAGAAGATGTTGGATGCTAGTCAACAAGTAGGGAATGAGAGAAATTTGTTGGGGACGGCAATTTTTTATTTTCATGAGTCCATATGTAAAATGAGTCATCACATATTTTTTCTAGGAAAACGCTAGTTTGGATTCCACTTTACAAGTTCTACAATCAGAAAAAAATAGACTTAATATTGAGCTCGAACAAGCGTTATTACAAGCAAAAACGTTTGAAGAGGAGCTGAAAGAAGTATATTAGCTATCAAAAAGGAGTATACAGAAAAATAGCACTTTTTAGACCAAGACATTACTACAAACACAATTAGATAATACCATATCGGATAAGTCGATTTTGAACAAAGAACTAGATGATATCAAAAACAAAAATGTGGATTTAGAAAAACAAATTCAGGAGATGATAGAGACTATAAATAAGGTAAAGATACAATGGAAAGGGGTTAACAAGTAATCAACAAACAACAAGTAAAGGATGGTCATCATTTTTGGAAGGGTGCAGCTTGAATGGGAGGGGATATGGAATTCCACCCCTTTGCCTAGATGTGCCCTCTCACACACCAAATGTTGTAGTCACTGTTTGGGGATTCTATAATTTTTTGTTGCAAAAAAGACTAAAACTAGTATTTTTGAAATGTCTATTTTTAGGGCAAAGTGGAATTCCAATCAATCCACACAGAAAAAGATGAGCTCAACAAAAAACTTCAAGAGGCACTTCAAAAAGCTACAGAGCTAGAAGTTGAACTACAACAAGTAGAAAAACTATTTTTCTTATTTGTACGAAAAAATTTAGACACTTAATAGAATCCACACTCAACAAGATTTAGGCGAGTCAGAAAAATTAAAATTAGCAGAAGAAATAGAAAATCTAAAAATTCATAATGACGAGTTGGATAACAAGTTGAAAGAGCTATTTGATTCCAGCAACAAGGTAGTTTTTTAAATTTCTAAAAAAAGTATAGATCAATGAGAAATATCATAAAGCCCATTTCAATCCATACTCCAAAAAACTTTCTTAAAAGTTAGTAAGGAGGGATCCCGTACGATCTGGCAAGCTAAAAACCACTTGGCCCGCGGGTTCGATGCCGCTCGGGGCCAAATCTATTTGCAATGTCTAAAAAAAGATTAAAAAAATGTTGTCTAGGGGTAATTTTATGCGGAAAAAGCGCTTCCTTGACCCTGATTCAGGAAATACAAAGTTTTTGAGTCATTTTCAGGGTATAGCCCTCGTAGGATACCTTCTAGTAGTAAAATCAAAAAATTCTTTCAGATTCATGTTCCCCATGTCGCAAAACCCTCCTGACAACAAATTTCAGCTACTTTGGTGAACTTTTTGAAATTTCAAATCCCCCGAAATTTCAAAACTTCGGGGATTCGGTAAACAATTCAAAATTTCAAAAAGTTCACCAAAATGGCTGAAATTTGTTGTCAGGGGGATTTTCAACATGGGGAACATGAATCCGAAGGAATTGTTTGATTTTACAACTGAAAGGTACCCTAACTGTTTAAAAATGTAACAATTTTTTAGGACAAGACAGTTTTTGATTCCAATATCGAAATTCTAAAAAATGAAAAGGAAACATTAGGTCAAGAATTAGATCAAACTCGACTCAACTTCAATAAACTTGAATCTGAACTCCAAGAAGTAAGAATTTTTGATGATATGCACAAAAATAAACGTTTAGACAAAAACCAAGCTTCAAGCACAACTAGACTCTACCATATTGGAAAAATCAAATCTTACCAAAGAATTGGATGAGATTAAAGCTAATAAGAATGAGATTGAACAAAGGTTGCAACAAATACTAGACAATAGTAACAAGGTATATACTCAAGTGGTATATAAGGGAAAAGCCACCCACTCCTCATCTATGATCAGTGTTATATTCGAGTACACTACTCAATGATGAATCGAGTAGTATACACTATTCGACTGAAATCGAAAAATCGAGCCGATTAGTGTACACTACTCGACTCGATCTTTCAATTGCAGTCGAATAGATACTCTTATACTAATCAACATGCGAGTACTCGAATCAACATTGTCCATGACTTCCTCCAATATTCCCAAGATTTTATAAGGATGTCAAAGGGGAGGGTTAAAGCGAAGTTTGAGATTTTGAACAAAATTTATCTTGTTGCTACTGTATGATGATTTTTAGAACGAATCCGAGCTGAAGACAGAAGTACAAAAGCTAAACCTATCCAAATCAGAGACGGAAAAACTATTATCCGAGACAAAACAACATGTTGTTGACCTAGAAAAACGGCTTAGAGATGTCCTAGATTCAAGCAATAGTGTAAGTTTGAAGAGAAAATATCATAACTCAAAAGGTACTAAAACAGTATCTTTTGCGTTATGAGAAAGATAAAAAAACCACACATCTCTTCAAAAAGCTTCACTTTTTCCCCACTACTCATTTTAGCCCTCCACCACCCACTGTAGCCTTCAAACTGTAAATATGTGGATTTCGAGGGGATGTGGGCATTGCAAACATCAAACAAAGTTAAGCTATTAAATTTAGATTGAAACCAACGTTAGACAAGAATTAGAAAGGCATGTGTCAGAAAAAGAAAAATTACAATCAGAGCTGGCTGAAACGAAACAAACTATGCTACAATTCCAGGCCACTCAAGAAGAGTATGGTGAAATTGAGGGGTGATAAACAATATTTTAAAATTTAGACTAAAATCGTCAAAATCGGAGATAGATAACCAGTTGAGCATATTGCAGCAACAGTTTGGTATTTTAGAAAATAAGCATATAGAGGTTGTCGATAAAAATAATGAGGCAAGTTTTTGAATCATTTGCAAAACAGAATCGGCCAAGTGATGTAGAAATGTTGAGATCTCAAGATCTAGAACAAGCTTCTACATGCATCCCCTTTCTTTGGAGACAAGGCCTTACATGTTCATTCCATGAGCTTGGTTCGAGAAGCCAGAATCCCGGCCCATTCGACCTCATGAAAACTTTTTAGGAAACATCAAAGTTAAAACAAGAACTACAACAAAATATTGAGTTAAAAGAAAAGCTCCATTCGGAACTAGCTGAAACCAAACAAGTTTTACAACTGACACAAGCAGAAATTGAAGAGTAAGATGACTTTTTTGAGAAAGATAGGGGGGGGGGGGTACTTGAATTGTTTTTTTACCCTACTGTTGCTGAATCATTACAGAGCAGGTGTCTTAAGGCCAGGGACCTGTTGCAATTCAATAAAAATAGAAATGGAAAGTTCTAAATTATAACTGAAAAATTTATTTTCCACTTTCCGTTTTTCAGAAAGTGGAAGTTCGATGTTTTTACTTCCATTTTCCATTTTTTTGGGCCATGAACGTTCATTTTTTTGAACGGTGAACGTTCACGGTCCAAACAAAGTGGAAAGTAGAAAGTGGAATTAACATCGAACTTTCTACTTTCCGAAAAACGGAAAGTGAATTTTTCAGTTATAATTTGGCGACTTTTCACCTCGCACTTTCCACGTTCCATGAATTGCAACAGGCCCAGAGAGTGGATGGTTCCTAATAAGATAACTGATCAGAAAGTGCCTCAGGGTGATGGGGAACAGTGTATAAGTTCGATTGATGTCCAACCCTTCTCTTTTTAGGCTAAAAACATCCAAGGATGAAATCTCAAAACTAATGGAATCAACAAAACAGCAAGCAAATGATATCGAAAAACAGCTGCAAGATCTCAAGGCTTCGAGTATGAATGTACGTATCAAAGTGGATATCCATTTTTTACAATAGGGAATTTAGACAGAAACAAATTTGAAGCAAGAATTAAATCAGCATATAGATCAGAAAGCCGCGCTTGAGCTTGCGTTGAATGAAGTTAAACAAAGTGTTCTTGTTGCACAAGCAGAGATTGAAAGGTAAAAATGATGAAAAACCAATTTGTCAGAAAATTTTGATTTTTTAGCTTTTTTAATTTTTAGCAAAAAATTTTTGAAAAAATTGAAGTTACACATTTTTTATTTTCCGATAATTTTTGATGATTTTGTTATCATAACGCAAAAGATACTGTTTTTAGTATCTTTCGCGTTATGATATTTTTCAATGAAATTTATCATAATTGATATTGATGCGTCAAAATCGCGATTATTTCGAAATTTCGGATTACGATGCCCAAATTTCGATTTCGAAAAATCAAAATTTCGAAAATCGGAGCGAAGGTCAAAAAAAATTAATTTTTTAATTTTGAAATATTTAAAAATTTAATTTTACATACTAAGAAGTTTGATTTAAAAATATTTTTCACAAAAAATGAATTTTTAGGAAAAAAATTAATTATCTTCTTTTTTGAAAAATGATGGCATGATAAAAATGAACTTTTTAGTCTCAATAAGTCTAAATCCGATATTGAACAACAATTAACTGAATCCCAAAAACAAGCAAAAGATCTAGAAACACAATTGCAGAAAGTCATGGATTCGAGTAGCAATGTAAGCTTACAAAGTGAAAATTTTCCAAATTTTGCAAGTGTACATAACTATGAGATCGTACATAAGTACTTTATTCCCATACATCCCATTTACTTCAAGCCTGGAAAAAACAAAATGAATCAAAAATGGCGAAAAATACAGAATTTCACCGACCCCATCCATTCTTAACACCAACTACATTCACTGAGTATGAAGAAGTAGATTGTGCTGCCCATAATTTTATTTTAGACAAATTTTTATATCATATTTTTAGATAGAGTTGCATGTAAAACAGGAATCGCAACGACATATTGAGGAAAAGGAAAATCTGAAAACCGAGTTAGAACAGGCTAAACAAAGCCTAATTCAAGCTCAAGCTGAAAATGAAGAGTAAAAAATTTTTTTGAAAAATAACTAAAATGGAATTTATAATTTTTAGGGTCAAAAAATGGCAGATTGAAGCACAACGAAAAATAGCTGATTCGGATGCAAAATTGAATGAAAAGTTGGAATCGGTGAGAAATTTTGATATAGGGGAATGATCTGCCGAAAGAGGGGACAAAAGAATTACAACCGGGGGGGGGATATCGCCCGAGTTCGAAAAATGAAAATCTAATTTAGGAAGCTCAACTGATGAGAGAAGTTGAAGCATTACAAACGCTCTGTTCTATGGAAAAATCAGAAAAAGAAGCTTTACAAACTAAGGTATGTTGGCTTCTTTTCTATATATGCTTAACAACATTACAGCTTACTCTTCAAGCAAAACAACAAGAAACATATGAAAACTCCTCAAAACAACATCAAGAGCAAATTATTCAACTTCAAAATAATGTAATTTTTAAGAATAAATAAGTACCTAGAGTAGAAAGTTAGTAGATAAGGCACATTCAAAAATTAAAAAAAGAAAATTCAAGCACCATTTGTTTTGAAAAATTGAGATCCCCTGAAAATTTGCTATCACCTAAAAATTTAATGCACCATTTTCTAATAGAATGTTTTACTTTTTACGATTTTTTAGCTTAAAGAAGTTGAAAAAGCAAACTTGGAAAAGGTGTCAGATTATGAACTTCAACTGTATGATTCAATTCTTGTTTTAAATTAATTTTTTATAGAAAAAATTTAAATAAGTCATTTGATGAAGCTCAAAACATGATCGACGAAATGACGAAAAAATTAAGCCAAGTTGAACAAGAAAAAGGCCTAGATAATGAAAAAATTATGGAAATCGATTCTTTGAAAGCTGAAGTAATTTTTTTCATAAAAAATTAAATTATCATCACGCAAAAAATTCAAAAAAAGTGGCTTTCAAGCTATGGTAGTTTGCAATAAAATGATCATTTTAGTATCTTTCGAGTTATGATATCTTTCAATTGTAATTTTTAGATTATAATTTTTTTATTTTTTAGATTTCCCATATAACATTCGAAAAAGATTCACTGGTACAAAAATATAAAGAAGAAATGTAAGTCAACAATTTAAAAAAAAATATAATTTTTATGGACAAAATTCGATTTTTAAATCATTTTGGCACGATGACGAAATTTACTTTACAAAGAAATTCAAACTCCGAATCTAATTTACAAATTCTGCTGTTACTCTGCAATAATTGTTTATTGAAACGAAATAATTTTATGTACTGTAAAGTAAATTCCGTCCTAGTGCACCCATTTTAACATCAAAAATTTTTCTCACCATCCTTGTTGTTCACCACAAAAATTTTTCTACAATTTTAGAGACCAGCTAAGACAACGTGAACAAACAGCTCAAAATGACATCGTCACATTGAATGAAAAATTGGTGCGCTTACAAAATGTACCTCCACCAAGTACTGACATTGCTGATTATCTTCAACAAGTATATAATTTTTGAATTTTAAAAAAAGCGCATTTTTAGATCGACTTCTTGAATTCAATAATTGCTCAAAAACAAAAAGACATCTCTCATTTAAAAGCTCAAAATGATTTGTTATTATTAGGAGAGCCAGAATATGATGGACCGACTAAAAAGTGATTTTTTTAAATTTTAAATTTTTCGATCCTCTCTCTGTCTCGTATCTTGGTATTCAATTTTTATCAAAATTTATTTTTGTACAGTGAAACCTCGTTAATTGGACTCCCTAGAAGGGGTCCAATATGAGGGGATTCCGATTATCCGGGGGTCCAATTATCTGGGGAATTTTGGTGAAAAACATGTAAACTTTACGAAGAATTTTGTGAAAAGTTTGAGAAAAGAGGGGATTCAATTATCCAGGGTCCAATTAACGAGGTTTCACTGTATAGCAAAATTCTATCTTTCTAATTTTTAGGGATAAAAATCATTTCTATCAAAAAGTTGCTCGATCTTATTGTGATATCTGCGAAGAATTTGACTTGCATGAAACCGAAGACTGCCCGAAACAATCATCTGATTACAACGAGATGAATGAGCACACCACAACGATGCCTGGATTGAATGGAGGATCTTCGGTGGTCATCACTCCATCAAAATCGACTGGAAAGAAGGTGAAGCCACCTCCAAGAGCATATTGTGATCATTGTGAAGAATTTGGGCATGACATATCAGAATGTAAAAAGAAAGAGATTGATTAAAAATGGTCAAAAAATTGAATAGAAAATTTATAATTTTATGATTCTTTTTAAAGAAAAGTTTTTGCTAATGATGAGATTTTTTAGCATAATAATTTTTGAAAAATATTATTATGTTTCTTAAAATGTTCTTTCAAATCCTCAAAAATATGCATATTCACACGTCAACATAAGCCACGGGCTATAAATAACTGACGAATCGACGTTCGTGAACACCGCTCAGAAGTGACACTCGGGAGCGCATTTCGGGAGTGCCTTTTAGGAGCAACGCTTGGAAGCTCCTTTTCAAAGCGATCTAGAGCACCGCAGGCGCTCTAACTGTGGTGCTCGGCGTCCAGTTTATTTCAAAAGGTCTTTTTTCAAAACTTTTCTCATCTGTCAATCCTATATTGATTCGTCAATTCTTTCTTGACATTTCAAATAATTTTTTAGGTGCCTTTATATGTGATATTATTTTTATACCTTTATTTATTTTTTGACCGTATAAATAAAAATTTTTCTCCACTTCTATAGCACAATATCCTTCCTATAAGAAAACAAAGGTAGTCCAAATTTCAGTATAGCTTTTCCATGTGGAAGATTTCGTATTGCGTGGACCGAATACCATGTTGAAGCGTTGGAATTGGAAAGTGTTTTTAACAGATCTCGACTGAATTCGATAGACATATCTGTTTGGTCGTCGTAGTAGAAAGGCTGAAAAATTGAATTTTTGTTTTAAAAAAATATGGAAGTGAGAAGGTTACATCATTTTCTGAATTGGAGTCAAACCGAGGTAGAGGGACTGGTATGGTGATCAAGCATGATGGTGGATTGGAAATATAGTGGATTTGGAAAAATTTGCTCTCACAGTCTTCTTTGGTCTAAAAAATAAAAATGTGATAAAAAATAAGGGGGTAATCATCTTACCCAGTCAAGGTGAAAATTTCAAATTTACTACTTCATACCTCACTTATGTTTTTGTCCAAAATTTTTTATCAAAATCTTTGACCAAACTTTTCCATTTTTAACCAAAATTTCCATTTTTTCAACAAAAATCCTATATTTTGAGTATTTTTAGCTTACAATCAAGCATTTTTTCATCAAATTTGTTCTTTGTTGTTTAAAATATAAGGTTTTAACGCAAATTTTTTTCGAAAGACATGTGCACCCCCTCCATTCTCCTAAGGGGTGGCGCCCTCAGAAAATTTTTAGCGATCATTTTTGTCGTCGCGCGCAGAGCGGCGAAAGTTTTTTGTGTTAAAAATGCTTACTGAAAAACAAAAGACCAGTGCCACAGGTGAAAATTGTTTGAAAATGCTTGTTTTTATGCTGAAAATGCTCAGAAAATTACGATTGGTTGAATATTTGCCAAAATTTGGACATATTTGGTGAAAAACAGTCTATTTTGGTATAAAATTTTGGCAAAAAATCATAATGGAGGACCATTAGGATTTTTTTTAATTTTCAAAATTAAGGGCAAAAACACAAGGGGGACAAGGGAAAATTTTTTATTTTTCCAGCTAAGAGGGGCCCTAATGTAGCTACGGCCCTGTACCCTTCCTCCTATATACCTTGACATCATGCTTAATAAACAAAGTCAAATTAGAAAAATCATATTCCTCATATTCTTTGTCTTCAAAAAATCTTGGTATGGCAAAATTGATGGCAGTGTCATTTTCAGATTTTTCCACAAGTGGAGTTTTTAGCAAATATTGATTTTCTATATTTGAAAACATCAATTTCAAAAAATTTAAAAATTATAAATTGTACCAGGTAGATAACAAAATTGATGCACTTGTTCAACACTGCGTTTTGCTTCATTTGAAAGTTGTTGACAAAAATTCGGAATTTTATGGAAACAGTAAATTTTTCGCGAGATCTCTCCACAAAATCTATATTGAGTTTCAAACAAATAAAAAATATCATAATGCAAAAGATACAGGGTGTCCCAAAAAAAACCGGCTTTTTGCCCTTTTTTGGGCAAAGTTTTTCGAAAATTTTTTTTCAAAAACATCATTTCTAGGGGTAAAAATGGCTGAAAAACACGATTCCGGCGTCCAAAA
>JAQGCP010000730.1:0-15012 GCA_034699885.1 Acrobeloides thornei | reverse complement strand
AAATTTTTTTAAACAATTTGTTGAAATTGACTTTGGCAGTTGAACTTCGCGATTTTGGCAGTTTTTTGACAGCCCTGTTCAGCATAGTCAAAAACAATAAAATATGATAAAAGTAGAGGCCCATGGGCCAGCGTGGTGGAGATATAGCGGTTTTATGCCAAAAATTAGCACTTCCATTGAAATCAAGAGGGGGTGCCCACAAGGATTAGCTGGAGAGGGGAACTTCTTCAAAAAGGGCTGATTTTTCCCAAAAACATAAGGTAGTTATGATTAGAATTATTTTTGAACCTTCGGCCCAAAGAGGTGAGGGGCACCGGTCCCCGTTGGCAAAAAACGTCATTTATTGCCTCAAACCTAACATTTGTTTTAAATACGAATTACGTCTCATTCCTGAAACTTTTTCCATAAACGCCCATTTTTTATAAACTTAACTATATGATCCCCTTCCCCACATTACTATAGAGTGTGAGAAATTATCCGACCCCTATAGTAAGATATATCTAGATACTTGTTTCGCCATAACTGTTAATAGGAACAACCATACGCCGGATCTTGGTGTCATTTTAAAGCTACGAACGTCAGCTTTAAAAAGACACCAAGATCTCAATGTATAGATGTTTCTAACAAAAGTTATAGTGAAGAGTTTCTGACAATAGGGGATCGGATAATTTTCGCACGCTCTGTATAGTAATCATAACCAGACCTCTATAGGGGGTTTGGCTATGATTCTTTTTTTGCCTATAAATATTACATTAGTGTTTTTCAATTTTAAGCTTACTTGAAGGGAAGAAAAACTTGAGGGAAATTCAAAAGGTCTAAGACCTCTAAGCATTTCATAAAGGCACACTCCTAATGACCACCAATCCACTCGGTGATCATACCCAGCTATTTCTCCAAGTGAGGTCATTAAAATCTCCGGCGCCATATATGGTCGGGTACCTAAGTTTTTTCTTATTTTCATCATTTAAAATTTTTTTATACCAGTAAATGAAGTAGCCAATTCATTATACCCGAGTTTTGTAGCAAGATTGAAGTCGGTTAAATGTGCATGTCCCTGGTCGTCCAAGAGAATATTTTCTGGCTTCACATCGCGGTGAACGATACGTCGGCTATGTAAATAATCTATTGCTAGCGCGATCTCACAAATGTATAATTTTGTACGCGTCTCCGAAAATCTGCCTTGTTCATTTAAGTGATATCGGAGATCGCCTCCAAGAAGTAGGTCACTCACCATGTAAATATAGTGATCATCCTAAAATATTTTATTTTATATTTCTGAAATTAATAACTTCTTATGACGTTTAATAATATGCAAAAAATTACTTGAAAAGTAAACCATAAATTGACAATAAATGGATGACTAAGCTCTTGTAAAAGCTCTAGCTCGCGTAAAATATTAAAGGCTACAGTTTTTTGCACCAGTCGGCGTTTAGCCATATATTTTAATGCGTACAGTTTTTTCATGCCACGATGACGGACGATACAGACCTAAAAAATATTATAACTCCAAAGTTTCTTTTTACAAACCTTTCCAAAAGCACCGCGCCCAATCGATCGAACAATCGAGAAATCAGAGAGTTGTGTTTGCGATGGACTCGGCACACGCCTCGAGCATCGTCCGCCCATATACAAATCCCACCGGGCACATATGAAAAAAGTGAAGTAGCGTGTCGTCTTATCTTTTCGTCACAAGTTCCTTGTGCCACTATGCAACATTTCAGCTAATATAGGGAAATAAATAGGCCGAAATTAGCACAGTAGCTTTGTTCGTATGTCCATGTTTCTCGCTAAATTATTCAATATTTAATACAGGGTGGCCATAAAGTTCTGTCACAGTTTTTATTTCAACGTCTTTGAAGTCTATAACAAAAACATCTTTTGGATCAAAGATATCAAGGGTGATTTTATGTGAGGAATTGATTGCGAACATTTTCTAAGCAAGAAAAAAAATCTACCTGACTCTGATTCAGGCAATTTTCGCTTAAATACACATACCCATTCCCTGAAACATGGTCAATGGAGCTTTTTGGATTCTTTTCTAAAAGTCATCTAAGGGAGACTATATCCTCAAACTGAAGGAAAAAACCAAAGTGTTTTTCCAGCCTTCGTCCATTTGTGTGTTGGGTTGGTCGAAGGCTGGTAAAAAGTCATTTTTATCATCAAAATTTTGAAATTTTCTCGCTTTTTACTCTATTTCCATCTTTTTTTCAAAATAGATGAAAGGAGCTCCTCATTGGCACCGCGTGCGGACACATCAATCTAATAGTATAAAATCATGATTTGAAAAAAAACACCAAGCTAAAAGCGAGATGCAACTAAAATAAAGACAAGAAAAACTAATTAGGTTTTCTTTCGCAAGATTCTAACACCGCCGTTTCAATTCTCACTATTCCGTTACACTGCCACCAAATTAAAGATTGGAAAAAGAAAATTTAATCAAAAAATATTGGAAGATTTTAAATTAGTTGATTAGAAAATTTAGACTTTATAGTATGTTTTTTGTTTTTGATGAGATTTTAAAATGCTTAGGTAATAGGAAAAATGACTAGGACATCGATTTTTTGGTAAAAAATCATAGTGGGGGACCATTATAATTTCTCAAAATTTTGGGCAAAAACATAATGGGACCATTAGAAAAAAATTTTCATTTTTTCAATTTCGAGGGGGGGGGCAATTGCCCGGATTGCCCCCCCCCTCGCTAAGTGCCTGTACGGGGGAGGGGATAAATTACCCCCTCGTCGTGACGGAATTGGACTTAAAGTAACGGAGATAGCACACACATAGCGCGTTTAATGTTTTAGGATATAGGATTGTGAATATAGAGACCGAGCAGTCCATATGAAACGTTGCTGTCATTGGCGCGTGCCCCGTTTAGACGTGCCTAGCGCGCTAATAGTTTTTAAAAATTTTTCACAAGATTTAAAAACATCCATTGTCTTCTAGATTTAAAAAATTTTCATTAAAAATTAAATTTTCCAGACACGCCACTATGATCAATAAAAAATTTGACCTTACATAATAAAAATGAAAAATTAAGCACGCTTAATAAATAAATAGCTAATGGTCTTCTGTTATTATGCTTTGGTTCATTGTGGCTCGTTCGCACCTTCGCCGCCTTCCAAGCGAGACTCTCAATTTCCGGATCAATAAAAATCGCTTCCAGCATTGAAAACGAAAAAACTCATTTTCCCAGGGTATGTCTTTTCAATGTTGCACACTTGGTAGCATGCAGTTGTCCCCAATAAGTTTTTAAACTTCGGACGTGGAAGGCCGACCGACTTGGTGAGAAGAGTCATGCATCTTTCTGTCCAATAACGCCCGAGCCTCCCACACTTTTCCTCAATTAAATTAGCGTGGCAATTTCTAGGCATGGCTAGAGTTGAGTGAGAAAGTTTATTACTCGTTTTATGGGTAAAGATTTTAAAAATAAGATAGGAAAAGGAAATCAAACTTTTTGGGAAAGCCATTTTTTATAAACTTATGGAAATTAAATTTTTATGGAATTAATGGATTTAACAACATCGGAATTTTTAAATTTAAAAGCAATTTGAAGCCTGTCCGCCTAGGGAAATTTTTAAAAGAAATAATGTTAGAAAAATTCTACGAGCTCTAATTTAAGGGTTCTGAAAAAAATTTTCTTAGATAATTAAGAAATTTTTTCAAAATTTGGCTCCAGCTGGACCAAGCCTTCGACCAATACTCGTGATCAATGTGATCAACAGGTTTTGTCCGATTTTAGTACGCCGTGAGTGCTAGGCTATAAAAATTGCAAAAGTAATAATTATGGACTTTTTTTAACGCTAATTACTGAATAAAATATACCAAAAATATTATAATTATAGACCATTTTTAGAAATAAACATTCATTAACTTTAAAAATTTATGGAAATCACTTTTCGAAAAGACATTTCCTATAAGAATTCGCAGCTGACGATGGCTTAAAAATTTCAAATGGTCGAAAGATTTCCAGATGTTTTCCGTGTTTGAAAAAAATCCAAAGGCCCATAAAAATTGCGCTGCTCTAACCTAGTATTAGATTAAAAATAAACAATATATATAGCTAACCGATTGATGACTATTACATCGTAGTAAAAGTAGTGATCACAGCATTGGAATAAAGTTGTGGGAAAATGTTGAAAATTGGATTAAAGGATATGCATATGTTTGACATGTGAGTACAAATTTTTTTATGTTCCCACATCGATCAAGGAAAGGAGGGTAAATGTGGAGAATGGAAAGATTATATTAGATTTTTGAAATTTGTCCGGTTTAGTGTCATTAATCATAGGAAAGGAAATATTTAATAGATGGAAAAATGTAATGTAAATTAGAGATCATTGTTGTATCCAGAAAATTATTCAGATGATGAAAAAACGGCATTTTTGTGCAAAATCTTCTTATATAAAACGCGTAATGTCTGTCTGTTCGTTCGAACTAACTTTTGAAGGTTAAATCCAAACTGCGCCTGGCTCTACTATGCTGTAGAGGACGAAAATATAAGACGTTTGACACCAAAATCATGGGGTACCCAATGGAAAAATTAAAAATGGGGATCAAAAAATTCCAATGAAAGACATTTATTCCTATATCTATAGGTATGCCTAAAAATTTTTATACGTATGGGTATATTCACTATTGTCATCTATGGTTTGAGGACGATTGCCACCGCAGAAAATTGTCACCGTCAGATGGCCACCACAGGACAATTTTCACCAATTGACAACGACGAGACAATTAACTCATTGGGACTGTGATGTTTCAATTTTCTGCGGTGGTAATTGTCCGACGGTGGCAATTTTTTGCGATGACAATCGTCCTCAAGCTGTCATATATACTCATGAGTCGGGAGCAGGGATGAAACGTAACAAAATGAAATTCGTAATCCGTAATTTTTCACAATCTCAAAAATTTCGTAATCCGTAATTTTTAAATTTCAAAATTCGCATTACAATATAAAATTTTTTCAACAAAAAATGGATAGCTCGGAGTGTTCGGGAGCGAGTGCTCGGTAGTACCGATCGGAAGAGAGGCCGAGCTCGAGCGCAGAAACCAAGCCCGGATATCCAGGTATTGACTATAAAACATGCCATTTTTCGAAAAACCGCTTTTGCAAAATGGAAATTTTGAAAAAAGGAAATTTTTATCGAGAAATTGACTTTTTTTTAACAGCATCGACAGGTACGCTACTTTTTTCATATGCATGGTATGAATTGAACAAACCCAAAGTTTTGAAGTATGTTTTAGAAAAAATCCTTTCAAAGAATTTAAAGCCAGATATAGATTGAACGCTGTTTTCCATGACAACGTTCAATAAAATTTAAAATAAAACCAGTCCCACTTCAAATTATTAACAAAGAAAAGAAGTTCAAAAATTTAAAGAACTAATAAAATAAACAATACACATTTTCCTCTTTTTTCTTCTTTCGGAAGAGTGGCTCAAAACTCTAGAAGAGAGAAGCCGAAGTGCGAGAGGGCGACTCCTCGCCACTTTTTCGCAAACTATGTACCTCTGAAGCAATTGAGAAGTGCCCAGATTTCAATGCGCGCAGCGCTTCGAAAGTGGGGGATTTTAAAAAGCTACGAGATTTTGATTTTTCTATTGGCTTTCAACTTTGTGCATTAAAAAGTTTGTTATGAATAATCAGCAACTTTAATCAGTTTACATGACAATCATAGTGTAAAAAATGAAAATGTGAATTTAGGGTATAATGAAATTAAATTTTGATTTTTAAGGGTTACATTTTGAGTCAACTAAACAGCCTAATTCAGGCATGTAAGCAAACGTAAATTTCGTGCTTTTAAACTGACAAACGTGCATTTAGAGACACAAGTAAAATTTGAATATTTTCTGTACAAAAGAGTTATTTTTTTTACGCATGTATGGTTAGAATAACCATACATGCGTAAAAAAGTACATTTTTAATTTTGTTGTTTAAATACACGTTTGTGTGTTCAAACAAACAAAAATCTTTAAAAAATACATTTTGTGTGTTTAAACACACAAACGTGTATTTCAATACACACGTGTGTTTTTTAGCTAAATATCATCTTCCAAGGGTAATTTTATGTGAGAAATCGATTGCACACATTTTCGACGCGTGAAAATGCTTGCTTGACCCTGATTCAGGCAAAAAGGAAAAAGTTAATAGGAGGCAGCGCAAAGAAACGCGACGTTTGTTTTTGTTTTTGAAGCTTCATATCTATAAATAAAATCAAAACATTCAATTAAAAATACAACAACAAAATTATTTCAGGTATTTCATAGGCTCACATAAGCTTTATTTCAAGTGTTGCATAAATTTGTGGAACTCTTATTACAAGTGTTTCATAGATTTGTTGAAGTCTAAACAACAAATCTACAACTCTTCTAATTTCAAGGGTTTCATAATTTTATATGAATTGAAAGCGCAAATACAAAATAAACATTCTGTTTCCTTACACTGTTTTACCAATGAGATATTTCAAGTGTTTCATAGAACTGCGAAGCAGTTTTCTTTTTTTAAACAGAATTATGAAACAATCCTGTTTTTATTCCTGTAATTTAATCCATAGCTGACGATTTCTTTAAGTCGATTTTTGACTGTATGGAAAAAAGTTATAGCCATTTTTATGCAAATTTCTATGAAAAATCGATTTTTAACTCCAAAAGTTATTTTTGGGAAAGTGATGTTCTACAAAGTTGTTCCTCATAAAATTTCTCGCTGAAATGACCCCTCGCGATCGATTTTTGACTGTGTAAAAAAAGGAGCCAGCAAATTTCTTTGAAAAGCAAGGGTCTCAAAAAAAAGAAGATTTTTCTTCGAAAAAAGCGCCACGTCATCTTCGAAAGGACATTTTTCTACGACTATTCACACAAAAAGTAAATTAATTAAATGTACAGTTTTTGAGAATACATTATACAGTTTTTTAACGGGAAGAAGAATCACCAAAAGTCGCTTATTCGTTCTTTGGCCTTTTTTTCTATTTTCTTTAGTGGGACACCCTACAAGTGACCCACGTCATTGTAAAGCTCTTGGTCTGAAACAAATCTCAATCATAAACTCAATTGCTAGCCTTTATCTATCAAAAGATAATGACCAAAAACTTTAAAAATGGGTGTTGGAACCCCCAAAAACAAAACAAACATACGCACCGCCGAAGGGGATGTGTATGTTTGTTTTGGCTTTTGAAATTTGGTCCTGGCTTTTGAATTTTTAAATTTGGTCCAGGTGGGATCGATCCATATCTAATAAATTGAAAGATTCAATTCCTATCCACTTGACCATATGTCCGCATTTTTAATTTTAAAAAGCAGACGCATTTTTAATTTAAAAAAACATATCCGCATTTTTAATTTTAAAAAATAGACTATAAAAAATCAAAATAAAAAAGTTAACATTCAAGCTCGACACGTCATCTCAACACATCTTTGCCAACCTATCCTAGAATATTTTAAAGTCAAAAACTCGATTCCATACATAAATTAGTACATATAAATACATATATCAAAGAATCTGAAACAACACTAGTAGAAAAGGCAAAATCGAGAAGACATGCTTGCTATTTGATGAGAGTATAGAAGAAGAAATTTCCCGCCTTAGGCTAGTAGATCTCTCCGATTTTCTATGTTCCTTTTCTTGCTTTAGAGATATAAGTGTAAGTCTAGAGCGCTAGTCAATGGTATGCCCTAAAGACAGCCATATTTGTCGTTTGTCAAAACTTATTAGTCTTGAGCGCTCTCTACAAGCTTTCTAAAGGGGTTCTTTTTCATGAGAGGGCGGTTTGAGAAGGCATGGAAGGGTAAAGATATTGTGTATGTGATGAAGAGATTTTTTACATCTTCAAGAACAAGGTTAGGTTGTGGTTTCGAAATAAATGCTAATTCAACCCCCAACCCCATGGAAGGGGGCAGGGGTGGGTATGTGAGGAGGTACCGTCATATATGAAATAGACGAGGGGAGGGACAGTTTCAGAAGAGGCAATGAGGTGATGACATGATTTGGGGGAGAAATGGCCGAATAATGATGAGGTTGTTTTTTAGAAACTTTTCTCTTAACACTCGTGGGCACCTTGATCACTTGTGTTTATTTCTGGGCATTTTGACATGCTGAACATGCTGCCAAAATTTTTTTGAAAAAAAACTCACTTTGGGGGGGGGGGGTTCCAAATGCATTTGTAAGAATGGTTGCAAAATATTGTCAAAAAAGTTGCATTTTGGTTGCACAAGTTAAAAATCATAATTATAAAAAATTCAAAAAAATTTAGGCCAGTTGGTTCAATGGTTTTGCTCTCGCTTATCGTGCAAAATGCCCAGGTTCGACTCCCAACTAAAGCGTTAAAAATATAAATTTTTTGATGTTCTTTAATGAAATTTTGCTCCTAAATATACAGGGTGGTCCAAAAGTTCTGTCACAACATTTTATACCGAATTAACACAACAAAAACAATGTCCACCTTCGAAAAACTTGTGCACTAGGGTATTTTACGTACGAAGAAACGATTCCTGCAAGAATTGGGCGATGAAAAATTGACTGTGGCTTGTATTCTTTAGGTTGGATCCTTTAAGGCCAGTAGCGTAAACAATGAGATGGGGAAGGGCGATATACTCCATTTTGACCCGCAAAGGTCGACCAAAATATGATCAGGTTTAGCTCGGCTACTCAAATCGCTCGGATTCGTATTTCTCGACACGAAAACCCCACAGACACCGAAACTGTTGGACTTTAACACGTATGTAACAATTTTCCATGTTGGGTCCCATGGGCCCTAAAGGTACCCTCACAGAAAATTTTTCATCACTCAATTCTTGCGGGAATCGTTTTCCCGTACGTAAAAACCCCTATAGCACAATTTTGTCGAAAGTGGACATTGTTTTTGTTATGTTAATTCGTTATAAAATTTTGTGACAGAACTTTTGGACCACCCTGTATAAGCTTCCAATTTTTTGATGTCGCACTTTTTTTGGTCAGGGAGCAAAATCATAATGGTCCCCTTTTGATTTTTTCGATCGGCCTGCGACTGCTCGATATATGTGTCAAAAAAGGATGTAAGATTTTTCGAAACTAACTTTTCTAAATGCTCTTGTTTTTGTTCCAATCGGTTATTCGAGGCAAACGAAAGATCTGTTTCAATTATACATGGGCAAAGGGATGTGCTGCTAACCGACTAATTTAAGAAGTGGTAAAAAAGATAAGAGTTCTCATCATGATTTTTTCAAAATTTCGATATAAGTTAAAAAGAAGTATGGTAAAAATAGTTTTGAATTTATGAAATGCACTTCTTAAGAAGTGCCCTGTGTTAAATGTCCTTTTCTTAATATGTCAGGTGGGTAAAATAAGAAGTGGTTCAGAAACATAAGAGCTTGTATTTTTTTTCGTCAATTTCGGCCTTCTACGAGGATGTGCGATCCCACCCTTGCCGTATGGTTTCGATATATCCATTTTGAAAATTCGTTTAGAAAACAGTTTCTCTAAAAATCATAGAACACAAAAAATCACCCTTTCTCCTAGTCGACCCTTCTCTTCGTACCACTGGAAGAACACGGGGGGAGAGGGATTCGTGCATCCTCCACCTTCTATGAATATTTATGTTCTAGCTATACCTATACCTGAATATCTTTATCTAAGTGAATAAACAAACAAAACCCGACATGACAATAAAAACACCGAATTAGGAATGAACAAAGATTAGTTTTTTTATTTAGTAGTATCATCAGGTCGATCAAATTTGCGTTCATTCGAAAACTTGAATCCAGCCATTTCGAGAATCGATTTATCCGGATTTTCATCCCAGTTTCCTGGTAGCGGGACCTAAAATGCCAAAATTATATCCCTTCTTTTCTTTTTAACACCCACTTTTTGGTTTTTCATAGCTTGTTGTTGTAGCCATTGTTTTTGCTTATGCTGATCCAACAGAGTTTCTGGTCCGCCACAGCCCCAGGACTATAAAAAATTGATTATTCATGTGTTCAGTGTAATGGTAAGTTTTGAATTTCGAAGTATTATACCAACAAAAAATTTTACTCTTTGGCCTTTTTTAAATGCGAATCATGCAAATCAAAGGTAGGAACTTAACAACCTCAATATCCGCAACATTTCTCATTTCACCATCCACTGAAAAATGGCGTCCAAAAGTCAATCCAAACATCGATGATTTAAGCTTGAAGTTGCAATAAACTGCGTTTATTTCACTATCGACTCGCTTGAATTTTGGCAAAAATTGGAAGAAGATACTTTGAGGTCCACCAAATTTACTTGTGCTATATCTAAAAATATGTCACTTTAATAAAAACGTTTTAAGTAAGACCTCACTTCCATTCTTCGTCCAATGCAATGATATTCAAAGAATGATCGGTTTTCTTGAATATAGTTACAGTTGGTCCTTTATAGTGGAAAACATTGGCTTCAAATCTAAAATTTAATCAGATTGGAGAATAATTTAGAGGTCGGATACCTGTTTATACTAATCCCTTGCGTCAAACTGGAATAAAGACAGACCCAAGAACGACCATCTGCTCGTTCGACGTTCTAAAAACAAGAGTTTTTTACTAGAAATTAAAAAAGACGATATTAGGTATTCCCTGTTAGGATTGATTGAAGCCAGATATAGTCGCTATCAAAAGCGTTTCTTAGTATAGTATATGATTTTTTATTATTAAAATCACAATATTTCTTGTAACACTGCTCAGAAATCTTTTTTTAATCACAGAACTTCATTGAGAGAGTTCAATTTTCATCATTGCAGTGTTAATTAATGTAGTCCAAAACCCTACTTGAGTTTTCTGAGAAAAATACAAAGTTGTAGGTAAACAAGATTGTAGTATGAACATTTGTACAGGTGTTAGAATATCTGAAGAAAAGTCTAGTTCATCCTAAAATTAGACTTATATTTAAAATAAGTACCGGGGCCGAGCGCTAATGCGCTCGTGGTTTCTCCAAGAGGCGAAATTAAAAATCGATTTAAAAATTATTTTTTCGAGTTTTGAGCTAAAATTATTTCGTTCCATGATATTTGTGTGCGTAGGACACGATAAAAAAGAATTAGAATTTTTCGTTACGTCAGTTTTGAGTTTAAAAGTTATAGATAGTTTCAGAAACAGTTAGTAAAGAATACCCTTTTTCTATTGAAGAATATATCTAAAATCTTTTCTTGAAGTGGTTGAAGTAGCCTCGGACATGTTGCATTTTTCCAAGCTATAATACTATCTACATCATCTCCATTCGAGGTCTAGAAAATAATTTTACAAAACTTTTTAGCATACTCACCATCTCTTCTTTGAAAGACTCTAAAAATTGCTTATCTTCTGAAGTTTCTTTAACTCCAGCAGCTTCGAAACAAACTTTTAGCAGATTGTCAACAGGAAGAAGCATTTTTACATAAACATCAGTAGACATTCCAATAAGAGAACTAGCATAGTATGAAAAAGTTTCAAAAGTCATGGAATCTTTTCCGGCATTGTTTCCATTTAAATAAGCCCATAGTGGTTCGGAAAGTAGACCAAATTTGGTCTAAATTAAATAGTTATAAAAATAAAAAGCTTATAAAATACTTTAAATTTTTCAAAGGTTAGTATATCAAGCCCACCACTTATTTCTTTAAAAGCATTTTCAAGCCGAGGATCAATATTACTTTTCTCTTTATGATGGTGCTTATGCTGATGATGAGAACCTTGATTATTTCCCATTTTTAGCTCATCTACAAATTTCACAAAATAAAAAAATTTTAGCTGTGAGAAAACTTAATAAAAAAAACTATAATTTTTAATTTAATCCAAATATGTTCAAGTTTGTTTAATTTTAAACAATTGTTAAAAATTAAACAAGATAAATTTTAGGAAACCATTTTCTTCACATTTATTTCGATGTATAAGATTTTTATTTATTTATTGTTGTACGGTCATAGAGACAGCGATAAAATATCTGGAGTACAATAAAGTCTCGTAATGATAATGACATAAATACACTATAAAAATTGACTTAAACATAATAAAACCTATAACTTAAATTAAATTAGCAAGCTTAACCCGTCTGAGAGTAGCAACAAAGGAAGATAGGGGAAGTAAAGTGATATCATGTGGAAGTTTAAGGTAGATCTTCAATACCCTGACCGTGAAAAAGTTGTTTCTGATGGTGTTTCTAGTATTAGGAATGACTATTCCCTTTGGATTGGTTCTAGTAGAGTAAAAATAGCAAAATAAAGGGTAGGTGGTGTCTATAGCAATTTCGTTGTTTACAATTTTGTGAACAAGAGTAAGGTCTTTTATGACTCCAAAAAGCAGAAATCATAGATCTCTTTGTTATCAAAATTTCCAAATATATGAGAAAAGAAAGATGAGAAACTTATAACAAAACTTCAGTTATTAAAATTAGATGTAAATTAAAAACGATAGAGTGAAGTGACAGATCATTCGTTTTTATACGAGTATATGAAACACTTGAAATTTATGAAACTCTCGACCCTTTCCTGCGGTAAAAATCAAAAAATTCCTTCAGATTCGAGTTCTCCATGTCGTTTTTCCGAAAAAATTTTCTGTAAAAAAATTAACCCCCTAACATCGCTGGAGGGTGTGACAGTACTGGTATAAAAAACTAAACGGTACGCAGCCCCAAGAAGAAAGCTGTTTATTAGTGCAATGTAACCAATTGTGCATAAAAATCAGCGAGAACGATTTTGTAGATATCGAAATTGACTGCGTATCGAAAAGATTTCTTTGAAAGTTTAAAATTACAATAAAAAATTTCAATGATGAAAATGAATTCATTTCTTATATGAAATAAACATTTTTTCATATGAAAGAAACAAAAAGATTTTTTTCTTTATATTTAATTTAAACATCTAATCGAAAATTTTGTTTTTAGAGGCTTTTTTAAAAAAATTTAAATTTTCAAAAAACACGCAGAAGGCTTTTTTTAAATAATCTGGAAACCTTTGGCCTCGGCACTAAGACAATTCCGCAATTTAATTCCGGTCTTTTTGAAAAAAAATTTGATAGGATACTCCATAAAAGTGGTTTCGATCATCTTCTCTCATCCCCTACAACTTTTGCTTCCGCAGATTAAGTTCAATCTGCAAAAGTTAGTTCGGACAGACAGACATTACATTTTTATATAAGAAGATAAAAACGCGAAATTAAATCTTTAAAATTTTACAGCTTTGAAAAAATTTATTTTAGAGCCTTTATATAATCTTCTAAAATGTTTAATCTTGGTGGTGCTATTCCAGAAAATCAGAGACATCAAATATTGAAACAAGCTGATAAAGAATTATGGAACAACTTTTCTACATTTATTGCATTTGGAATCGGAATCGAAATTGGTAGGACATTTTCTTTAAGGCTCAATTACAATCAGTAGCCGAAATTTTTTATGGGGGCCCTACCCGGAAATTTTCAAAATTTTGCCTTGGTTTCCTTATGTTTTTTTCGAAATGTTTCCAAAATTGCAGGGAAAACATAAGGGGACTCTTATTATTTTTCGATTTTTCAAACAAATTTTTAAAAATAACCTTGATTCCCCTTGTTTTTCGATCCGATAGGCGAGAAAATTTTGTTGAAAACACTTGAGGTTTTTTTACTAAAACAAAAACTACCGCCGCTGGCAAAATTTTTTTGAGATATGCTTGTTTTTAAGCTGAAAACGCTCAGAAAATGAAATTTTTTATGAAAAAACTAAAACTACGATCTTTGATGAAAAAACTAAAACTACGATCTTTGATGAAAAAATTTAAATTTTTGAAGGGTAGAGGCCATGGCTCCTCCCAACATCGAAAAGATTAAAAATTTTTCCTAATGGTCTCTCTTTTGTTTTTGTCCAACAAATTTAACAAAATCATACTGTCCCCCATTATGATTTTTACCAAAATTTTCCTTTTTTTCTTCAAAATTCAACATTTTTTTGCCAAAATGGGGGTATTTGTTAGGGTGTGTAAACGAGCCTTTACTAAAGGTATCGGAGTAACAATTTTTCTACACAAATTATCCTTTGGGTTATTGGAGGAAATTATCATTGTTTCAATGAGCTCCAATTCTGAAAATATAGTTTTTATACATTGAACTATAACTTAAATAAGTTTAACTGGTTTAAATTTTAGTTGGCTATGGTCTGAAGCATTTGTTTGGCTTTGACTCAATTTTAACTTGAATCATGAATCCAATCAGAAATGATATAGAATTTCGTTTAGTTACATAGTTTTCCTATTTATAAATATCTATTTGATGGTCTAGCAACATTTCGGAAGTCAACATTGTTTTACAGGCTCTAAGACTTTTCACAACGGACATTTCGATTTTGAAATTTTAAATTCGTTGAGAAATATCCATCCCGATTTTTTATTTCGTTGAGAAATGTCCGTTGTGAAAAGTCCTAGAGCTGTTTTACATCAATTTCTATGTAACATCCGAATGTTGATCGATCTATTTGATACATTTGTGTTTAATAAATACTTTGTTTTATTTTTTAAATTAATTTTTATAATGTTATCATCATTAATACTTAAATACTCGTTTGTGGGAACAAGCCAATACGGGGTTTTTGATGCGCTGAACTCGATGGTGCTGAAGAAAAAAAGATTAAAAAGACCTGAAACATATGTAAAAATGCTAATACATTTTATGACACTTAAAAAAATAACTCGACTTTCTAAAGACCATATCTCCGCGTAGGAATTGAAGTGAGAGATGATTGACCACTCGATGACAAGCTGGAAATCAGCACTATTACTTTTATATAGACACCTACAGAAAGTTTTATATTCAATAAAAAGTTAAACGTAAATCTTGGACCAAACCTCTGATTTTTTGACATGGTTTTTGATAAAGATAATTTTTTTGACCCGGTTGCAGGGTTTTCTGTCAAGCACAGTTCCCACAAACAATGTACCATAGATTTCCAGGAAAATTTGACATATTGGGTTTGGCAACAAGGTGATTTATGACTATTTTATTTCTGGAAAATGGTCATTTTTAGGCGATTAGGAAAAGTAGTTACGGTAGTTACGACAAAAGTAGTTACAAGAAAAGTAGTTACGGAGAAAAGT
>JAQGCP010000729.1:0-15013 GCA_034699885.1 Acrobeloides thornei | reverse complement strand
AGCACAAAATTGTTTTATGATTCATTGAACGACATCATATTTACTGAAAGAATGAATATTGATTTGTGTCTTATTATGCATTTGTGCTACGTATTTTGTACATTTTTTGTACTCGCTATTTGTTCATTAGTTTGTTTTGCTGAATAATGCGATAAGTCACAAACTGTCACAAAAAGCAGTGGGATTATTATAAATAAAAAATGGATCGTTTATAAATTTATGTATAATCTGAAAGTTATGTCTACACATAGATTAATTTCAAAAAAGGATAATATTTTTTCTTGTAAACTTTTATGTGTGTCAGTCCAAAATCTATCCCAAATTGTTCATATTATACGACTTCTAAGATGAAGGAATTTTGGAGCTACTACACAATAGGGGGCCACCCACGTGAAAATTTTTTTTGAAAATGACCCCTATAGAGGTAAAAATATGCGGGAAATCCGAATTTGACATTTATAAAATTTCTCAGAATCGAGACAAACTGTATATCGACGCGAAAATTCGAGAACATACGGTTTCCGGCACCCACAATTGTTTTATTTTGAATTATAGTGTCCAAAATATGTTATTGTTAATCTTTTAATATTAAACGAAAAATGTCTGTCTGTTTGCCTGTGTCGCTGAATTTTGTAACCTTAAAGGACCAGTCCAGTCAGTTACAACCATATGAAAAAATGGTATATTCGAAGAGATCATAAAAAATGGAGCATTTTTTGTTTTTAAGCATGTTCTGAAATCGTTAATCTTTTCGAATAAATAATTTTTTCATATGGTTGTAACTGACTGGACTGATTCTTTAACAACGAAGAAGATACAATATCAAATATAGTTGGAATTCGAGTGTTGCCCATGTAGTTCAGTCGCCAAACACTGGATGTATGACGGATGGGAAATCGAATTCTCGCAAAAAAATAGATGATACGTTTGTACTGCAACGAAAACATGCGAAAAATTTGTGTTATTGCGTTTGTACAATATTAAAAAAGGGGGCTCAGTTCCTATTTTATGATAATAAAAAATGAAAGCGGGTACGCTTTTTTACTTTCATGAATACTTATCGCTTACATGCATTTTTACCTAAATTGTACCCTTATCTTTAGCTATTGATAGATAAAATAAAATGAAATCAATATACAAATATTTTAGTATTCCATCCAATAATTTAGTATTCTATTCTCTTTATCAAATAGAAAAGTTGCTTACACAAATAAGCATCTTTGTATATTCTTTGATGTATCAAAATAAAATGGAACAAATTAAAACAATAAAAAATTTTCTTATATAAATCTGATAAAAAATTACAAATAAATCAGACGAAAAAAGATTCTTAAAAAATAAGTCTCTCTTTAAACGGCCTTGATTTATTCTTTGTTGTATCAGAGTCCGAAAGGAACCTACTTTTTTAGAACCACAGGGAACCCGAGTCCCATGGGTCCGGGACCCAAAAACCCATGGGTCCGGTGCCCAAGACCCGGTTCGGGATTGCGCGCAATCAATTTCTCAAATAAAAACCCCCAGAGGTCATTTTTCTGCTTTTTAGCCGGCTTTTACGCTTTATCGGCAAATTCAGGTGAATGGTAAAAATTAATTCAAATATTCCAAAAATCGTGCCTAAATTTGTATATTATAAAGAATTTTTTAGTAGACCAAGCTCAAAAATGTTTATCCAGATCAATTTCCTGTTTGCTTTCTTTTTCTATTTAAATATTGTCAAGGCACGAAGCTGTTATCTCTTCAGTGATGAAGCATATTCTAAACCGGATCCCATAGATACAGATGCAGATGTTATCGTAGTCGACTGTCATACTATGCTTCATGGCGATGTTATGGGGAATCGATACAGATTGGAAGCTAGTACGGTGGAAGATGGACGCATATGTGATTTAAGACTACCAAATCATGTATTGGTGGCTGTGGAGACGGATTTTCATGATCCAGAGACTTATTTCAGAGTTGTTGGTACTAATGGGAATCAAGGATGGACTGTTCGTCTTCCAAGAATATTTTCTCGTAAGGATTACATCTATTTAATTTTAAAAAATGAGATAGAAGCAGAATGATGGAAAGTGCAAAAAAATTACGTGGAAATTGTGCGAGACTTGTTTTTAATAGGGAAATAGATTGAAGCTAACTTGTTTAAAAATTTTTTTAATAAACTTTTTTTTAGACAACTCCACAATTCCTTACCATGACCGTGAACGTGAATACACATCCGTCTGGTTTACTCCATGTAATCGAAGTGCTATCCTACTAAACTCAAAAAATACCAAAGATGCCATCATAATCATGATGAAGGAGTTACCCGAAGAAAAACTAGCCCTATACAAAGACCCCATCAAATGTGATAAATATTTGGAACTTTTTTGAAAGCGCAATCGCATAATCGCTTCAAACAACAAGGTCTCTAGTTGTTTCATATTCCGGTCTATACCTCTATGGAACAATTTCCTACCAGCTATCCGTAAGTCAACAACAATACAATCCTTCAAAAACGATCTTCTACCTCAATCAGAGCGTGCTATCATCAAAACATCTAAGATCCGCCTTTAAAAGAATCTCTCTCTCATTGTCTCATTAACCTTATAAATGTCTCCTTATTTTTATTTAAATTTTGACTTTTGTTATCATTGCTAGAATTAGCCCTACAAATTTTACTTGTCGTTATATGTTTGCTATTGTATAATATATAAATAAATACTAAATACCGTAAATACTGTAATATAAGCCCGGGGCGTTAATTTTTCAACCCCCCCCCTAGAGTGAGGGTCATTTAGAGGTCCTAGATAGGTCTCGCATGAGACCTAAGTGGGCTTCGAAGCCTGAACAGGCCTCGCAGAGGCCTGATCAGGATTCATGGAGAGTCTAGGCCGAAATTGGAGGCCTCGGCAGGCTTCGAGGGAGCTTGTGCAGTTTTGCAGAAGTCTAGGTAGTCTTCTTGAGGATAATGCGTAGGGAAGATGCGCTTCACGCACACCCCCTGAGATCCCGCAGGGAGAGGACATTGTATATCATACATTTACAAGGGGCCGGATAATTCTATCTGATGCGTCATAGTTTTCCAAATGGATGTGTCATGATTTTCTCAAAAGCTGAAAATGCTCTGAAATTGACGATTTTTGGCGAAAAATTATGTAAAATGTAAATTTTTGATCATTTTTTAGTGAAAATTTATAGAGTTGGTCATTTGTGGATAAAAATCATAAGGGGAGACCATTATGTTTTTTCGTGAAGGGGAAGGAGGCGTGCGTCATGCGTTATGATTTTCAAAAATCCTTGCGTTATCCCCGGATAATCCGGGGGTTGTAAATATATGTTGTATATAAGTGCCTATTTTTGTTCACAACCATTGTATGATAAAATATTAATTCTTGATTTTTCAAGAATACAAAATATAAGTATAATTTTATTTATTAGTCATTAGTAATTTTTTCTCACTGATATAAGTCTCTAATTTGTCACTTGATATAAGTCTCTAATAATAATAAAAAGTACTTCAATGTAGTTTAAACTTATTAAAATACCAGTTTCTTGTGGAATGAAGTCGTATGATGGCTGTTAAAAAATAAATTCCATAAGTGCAAAAAACACATTCATTTCAACATAAAAAACTTTATTTTTCTTAGTCTAAATCAAACATTCCCGAGATCGTCTTCACACACGCATATTACATACACAATGTGTAACAGCAAGTACTTACTTCACATCACATTTTTGGCAATATCTCAGCTAAGTTAAAAGATTTTTTGACGCGGTTTTTTAAATGAATGCTGAGAATATCTTGAATAAATGACACAAGTTTTATAAAAATTTTGCAACTTTCTACTGTTTCTATTTTTCATTTGAATATTTGTTTTTGAAAAATGGTCATACTAGACATCAAATTTTTTTATGGTTTATATAGAATTTGAAAGATATTTGCGCCCCCTGTACAATTTAAAAACCGCAAAAAATTATTTATGGTTCTCGAGATTTTACCTTTTGAAGATGGGTATGTATTTTAGTACAAAATTAATACGACATCAAGGAAAGTCGAACCCGAGATCTTTTGGGTCAACGACAAGATCATATCCACTGCGCCACAGATGCAGTTTGTATATTCTTTAATAAGCTATATATTCATGTGAATTTGGTGATTTTTGCCATAATTTTAAAAATGTAATAATTGCAGATGACTTGCCCAACGAATTTATTGCTTTCCAGTATCCTTCATTTTTCATTATATTTAACTGTATTTTGTCAAGATCCTTGTAGTCGTGCATCATTGCCAGCATTTAAAAGAATTTGTCAACAATTTCAACAGCACAGGACTCAAGTAATTTGTTTGTAAAACTATAATTTTTATGAATAATTTTTAGCATAATGAACAACATGGGACGAATGCAGGTGTTAGAGGTGGAGGTGGATTTGGAATGCAAGGTAGTGGTGGGTTTGGAAGTGTAGCAGCACCATCAGCAGCATATCTACCTCCACCCCCACCTCCTTGTTTTTCACTACCCTGTGTTAGGCCTGCATTGGCCGTAGAGCCAAATGAAGAAGGAGCTTCTGTTGGACAAGGTGCTATACCAGGAGGACCGCCTCCAACTGATAAATTAATTGGCGTCGATTGGCAAGATCATAGAGAGCCTTCAAGCATAGTCGAATGTCAAGACTTTGAGTGCCTTTGTAACGAACTACGAGGTAATTCTGAAAAATCTTTCAAATTTGAGCACACGCACTGATTATTTTTCCATTCTCTTGGAATAAAAATTTTAAATTGGGATGGTAATTTTTTTCCTTCATAAATCGTGTATAGCTTGTTTCACCGAAAGGCCACCAAAAAGTTGATTACGTAATATCTAGATGACCCCTAATACAAACAATACATGATTAATATAGAGGGCTACCCCCCCCCCCCCTCCCAGCTAAGTCCTTGGGTACCCCACTGGAAAAATTGGAAATGGAAATTTAAAAAATCCATTGAAAATTTATAAAGTGTTATATTTTTAGGAACATACAGAGGAGCTAACTATTGCATGCTATCAAATGGACAATTTTTCAGCAAAGCTATTCGAAAAGAATATCGTACACTTACTGATGATGAGCGAACTCGTTTTCACAACGCTATTAATAGATTAAAAATGTCCAAAGTGTATTTTTTTAATTTTGACTTTTATAAGCCATTCATTTTTTTAGCTATGATAATTTTCATGCTCTACATTATCAGTATTCTTATAATAGTGGTATTCATATGGGTCCTGCTTTTGCACCCTGGCATAGGGAATTTATAAAAAGGTATACTAGCAAGGTTGGATGGCCGTATGCTTTTTCAAGCCTCGAATTGTAGGGGGGAGAGGGGGATCAGGCTCTTCGGTACTATTGAAAATTAACGAAAAAAATGTTTTAAAGGAGGGATGAAAAGAAAGGACTATTCTCTGAAAAAAATATTTTTTGCCAAAACAGCCTATATAGGGGTAAAATCATGCGAAAAATCGATTGCGCGCATTCCCGAAGCGTGAAAATGCTTCCTTGACCCTGATTCAAGAAAAATATAGATTTTTAATTTTTAAAAAAGCACTAGTACTTGGTTTGAAAAGACGCTTCTTCTTAAACAAGCCTCGGTGGTGCAATGACATAGTAGCGGTTTTTTGGTCATAATGTTGCGGGTTCGAATCTCGCTTGGAGCCAAATCATTTTTTGCACAAAGTAAAAATCAAAAAAATTTAATTTTTCGATTTTTACTAAGCGAAAAAGCTGTAGTTTATGCCAATAATGTTTTTGTTACCAAATTGGCTAATTTTTTGTATCTAGGGGTATTTTTATGCGGGGATAGAAAGAATCAATTATTCGGGCCAAAGCCTATACAAGAGGAAATCAATTATTTTTCAATTTTCGCTTCAATACATACTCTTATTTCCCTAAATCAGGGTCAGAGGAACATTTTCAAGCTTCGGGAATGCTTGCAATCGTTTTCTCGATAAAAATACCCCCAGAAAGATGATTTTGAAATAGAAATCCTAAAAAATTGTCGATTTTCGTTTCAATAAAAACACTCATTTCCCTGCAACAGTGTTGTTACTGTAAAAAATTTTATCAAAAATTTAGTATATTAATTTGTTTTGAATCAGACATCATCAACAACAAACTTTTGTTATGATATAACAAAAGTTGGGCATGGACCTCTACAATGAATTAAAAAAATTATAATCAAACCCCTGATTTCACTATTCTCAAAAGCATGGTCGATGCTAACAAGTGACGCGCCATTATTTGAAACGGAATAATTTTTGCATGCAATCTCGGCACTGAACCAATCAGTGGTGGAAGAAACAAAATTATAGCAATTGTTTGTTGTAATTATAGATTGATACCAACCATTTGGGCATGTATTGCTACCTAAAAAAATAAGAAAAGTCCATAAACAAATGTTTACTTTGACTTGGTTGCACGGTAGTTATTTGATTCGGAGGTGGTGAAACAGTTCCTAAAAAACAGGGTGTTCAAGCATGAGTTCCCGATAAGAAAATTCGATTTCTCATCGAGGAAAAAAGATTTCAAGTTTTCGCTTTAATAAACAGAATTATTCAAAAATCATGAAAATATTGTTAGAAAAAATATATTTACATGTCTAGGAACTTACAAAAGACCATATCCAAAAATCTTTTTTCCTCTAAAAGAAATCGAATTTTCTTATCGGGAAACTCATGCTTGAACAGCCTATGGTTTTAAACCTTTATCAAAAAAAACTTTTACCAGCAATTTCCCATTCAACACAACAAAATTCGTTTGTTAAATACGAAAGATTATAGTTGTCGTCTAAAAATAATCATTAGAGAATTAAAATTTATAAATAACTTACATATGGTCTTGCTAGTACAGCTATCATCGTATGTAAAATAATTCGTTTCGTTTATATAGCTATTTTCGTTGTATAAAACAATGTGATGAAAAAATCGAAACCACGTATAATTATTTAAAACTAATTCATGATCGTATTGGTGTATATAATTGGTTATAGTTGGAGGAATTGAACTGAAGCGACTTAGAGTTCCTGCCCCATCGCTTTAATTTTTTAATTTGTAAATATTTGTAAAATATCCCCACATGATTTTGTGATTTAAATAAAAATAACGAGGTCGATGCAATTACACAATAACGTATAGGCAGTCACGTAGGGTGGGGTCAAAGGGTCAATTTTTCTTTAAAAATCGATTTTAAATGCCAAAATTTTGCTGTTTTTTGAAATTTGTTTCTTACCTATACAGGTACGTAGGCAGGATTCCCTGGCAGGGAGGAGGCAATTGGTCAAAAAATTGAAATTTTCCTTTAAAAAAACATAAGTATTCCCCCTTATGTTCTTAATTTTTTCTTTAAAATTTTCCGTGACGGTTTTCCGTGAATTTTTCCTATAAAAAAATTTTTTAAGGTCCCCAGTCATGGAAAATTTTGAAGAAAAAATTAAGAACAGAAGGAAGACCTATGTTTTTTAAAATAAAATTTTAATTTTTTGAAATTCTCCTCTGAATAGTCTTTACCCATTCGATTATATCGAGTGGATCAAGACCAGGGCTGTAGCGGAACAGGTTCAATGACTGGAACCGGAACGGAACCGGAATCGTCCAGTACGAAAACGGAACCGGAATGGAACTAGAACCGAGAAAACAGGCCGGAATTTAACGGAACCTGAAACGGAACTACAGCTCTGGTTAAGACTAGTCATTTTGAAAAATCGATTTAAAAAAGCTATTTGAGATGGGAATTTTTTTCAGCATTATACAATTAAGTACGCTGAATATTTCTAACATTTCACTTTTAGCTCCAACTGCTATTTTCATGGATATTTTTAATTTCAAAAAATTGGAAGATTTTAACGTTTTGTGAATCGAGCTTTTCAACGTGGTATATGCATATGTTTGGATGTATCGTTACAAAAATCGCACAGACAAACATAGCTCTTTTATTATACTAAGAAAGATATGCGGGGTTTTTTCGAATTTTTCTTGTCATAGCCAGTTTTGCATATAAAAGGCGCTTACAATCCGATGCTTATAGCGCCGGAATCAACTCCAACATTATTAACTAGATTATTAGTACTAACAGAAACTGATACATAACTATCATTATATTCATAAGCTACAACCAGAACGGTACTGTCATTATACAAGCTTCGACTAATATATTTATTGCAATGATCTATAGGAACTTTTGTTTAATTGATATATTTTGCATACCTTTAAATGTTGGTGGATCCGGTATAGAATTGAACGATAGGCATGTAAAATTTCCATAATCATTAGAGAGAGAATTTGTTTCAGGTGCCAACATCGACCCATAGTTATTATTTCCATTAGTATAAGAATTGTAATTTATGTAATATGTTCCTTTATATTCGTACAAATCAAATGCATAACGATTATAATTATAAATAGGTTGTCCAACAAACTGTACACCCAAATCATTAAAAGAATCGCAATTATGATCAAAAGTAAAATTAGTTGTAGTATTAAATAAAACTTCGAAATCAAATAGGTAATAAGGATTGTCGATGGGGATATCGCAATAAGTAACGTAAGTTACATTCACTCCCGTTGGTATAAGAGAACCGTTAAGAAGAGTCGTTACATCTTGCAAATAAGATGTTGTTAAATTTGATGATGAGAAGATGCCTTGTTTATTATCGTTATCGATCTGTAATGAAATTGAATAATTTAATTGTAATAATCGATACGAATCGCTTCCAGGATCATCTTCCCAGCAAGGGCTCACGTATTTACAAATGCACAAGGATTGAGAATTATCATAGAAACAATTTGGCTGTGGATATGTGGAACATGTACTGATATTAGTCGAATAAGACGTCGTATAGTTGCACAAATATTGTTGTACACTAAACTCCGTGCATTGATGCCAAGATAATGTTAGATTAATGAATACAAAACAACATATAAAAATTGGTAATAATCTCATTGTTCAGGAATTGTATAAAAGATGGGCAAATGACTATAAAAGAAAACGTCTTGTTTGATATAATTTCGATGTTCAACTATACATTTAATTAGTCTATCGACGGTAATTAATTTTATAGATAAGACACACCTAAGTGGTTGAATGAGTTAACGGTACCAGTTAAAATTCGACTCGATCTTTTATTTTTTGTCTGCTTATCGTTTTTATGTTAAAATTAGAATGGATTTATTTTATTTGACCTCTGTGATTAAAAATTTATACTTCTAGATTTTCCAAGCTTTTCTATGCATAAATATTTTTTCTACTAAAAATTCGCTTTTTTGTACTAGGGCTGCTCGTTAGGAGTCGTTGTGCACGATGACAGACGTTAGCAGTCGTCGTGCGCATGGAAACGACGACGTTAGCAGGCGTTGTCGTGCACGACAACGCCTGCTAACGTCGCCGTTTCCATAAGCATGACGACTGCTAACGCTTGTCGTTGTGCACGACGACTCCTAACGAATAGTCTAACTCATTTTCTTGCAGTATAAACATTTTCTCTGCCCTAAAAAGCTCATTTTTCGTCTTAAAAATTGATTTTCGAACTACCAAAAAGAAATTTTCACAAAAATTTAAAATCTTATACAAGGGGAGGGGCATAATTTATAGAACATGGAGGCGTATATTTCCGAACAAGGGGGCGGAATTTTCCGAACTTTTTTTTCGCACAAAATATGACCGAAATAGTATTTTTTAAGAATGGTCTCAAGCTTTTCTCGACTTATAATATCATTGTTGGAAAATTTTGGCCTGTTCGGAAAATTTCGCCCCTTTGTTCAGAAAATTATGCCTCTTGTTCGTAAATATACGCCTCCATGTTCTATAAATTATCCCTCCACTGTATCGGTTGATCATTATAAAATTCAAAATTTTTGATAAAATTTAGGTTTTGGTAGTTCGAAAATCAATTTTTAAGACGAAAAATAAGCTTTTTAGAGCAGAGAAAATGTTTATTCTGCAAAAAAAAATGAGTTAGTACAAAGAGTGAATTTTCTTAAAAAACGAGTAGTACAAAAAGCGATTTTTTAGTACAAAAAATATTTATGCTTTTTCTAGATTTTTTAGATTTTCAATAGTTTCCTAGATTTTTTAGTTTTTCTAGATTTTTTTCTAGTTTTTTCTATTTCTATCCTAGATTTTTTAAAGATTTTTCTAGTTTTTTTTTAGATTTTTTTCTAGACTTTTCTAGTTTTTTTCCTAGAATTTTCATGAATTTCCTAGTTTAAAAAAAAATATTTTTTCTAGATTTCCTTGACGTTTTCTAAATAAATTTTCAGAATTTCTTGATTTTCTAGATTTTCTGATTATATTTTTTTCTTAGATTTTGAAGACTTTTCTAGATCTTCTAGACTTTTCTATGTTTTCAAAATTTTCTAGTTTTTATGGATTTTCTACTAAAAATCAATTTACCAGGTATATAAAAAATAGATCTCTTATAGATTTTATAGATTTCTATAGATTGTTCTAGATTTACTAGATTTTAATGATTTTATAGATTTTATAAATTATTTTCTAGCTTTGAATTTTGGATGTGTTTGCGCAAATATGCTTTAGAAACATGTTTAAAAAAAATGAAATCTTGAGTTATGATAAGGCCTCCTGGGATCGAAGCAGCGCGAATGGTAAGCGTCCTAGCCATTAGGCCATATGCGCCACGCTTTTTGAAACCTTGCCTGACACAGACTTAAACATTTTTATTATACAGGGTGGCCTTAAAGTTCGTCCAAACTTTTATTTCAACGTCGTACAAAATTCTAAAACAAAAACATAGTTTTTGAATGATATATCGTAGGCAATTTTATGAGAGGAATCTTATTTCTTTCAGAAACGCTAAAAACGCTATTTTTCGATGTTCTCAGCGCTCTATATCCTCGGGGAAGCCGTATGGACCGATAATTCCAAAAAATTTTATAATCAAATTGGGTATGAGGAGCAGTTTGAGCCCAGCTTTGGCAAAATTGGAGTGTATCAAGTTGAGTGTTACTTGTAAATAAAATTGTAATAAAATAATTAAACATGAGTCTTCAAAAATTCTTGTATAATCAATAAGAAATATCTTTGAATAGAAGGTTCGAGGAGTTGTTCGCTAATTTGTACATTTACTAGACATACCCTAAGACCAGTTAGACGATTACGTATTGTTGTGAACAGAGAGATTCAATTTAAGGTCATAACTTTCAAAGATTTTTTGATAAGAAAGTGCTACAGTCATAAAACAGCAGGTTGGATGAGAGCAAAATAAATGCGCATAAAAAACTTGACGTTCATAAAGTTGACACAAAAGGTTGACACGATAAAGTTGACAAGATAACGTCAAGAAATCCTGCCTATGAGCCTGCGTATAGGTAAGAAACAAATTTCATAAAACAGCACAATTTTGGCATTTAAGAGACGATATCTAGAAAGTTCGAACCTAGGTAGCCATAGTGTTAAACGGTTCGAATGCACTATAATTTGAATTTACTTAGTGAGATTGATGCATGGAAAAGTTATTAAAAGTCATTTTGAGTCAAAATTTTGTTCCACAAAAATTGAAATCATTGTCTGAAGCTCAATGCCCCTTATTTTATGTTGATTTTTTGAATTTTCTAACCTGTCTAAAACACCCTAGATAATTTTTTTCGACCAAAATTTCTATCTGGCCTATGTATTCCAATATGGAGAACATTTCTAGAGTGGTTTCGAAAAAATCGAGAAAAATTTTTTTTGCACCCTCCCACTATGGCCGCAGTGTAAAAGGCTAAAAAAATCGAAGTTTCTCGGATTTTTTCGAAATCATGCTAGAAATATTCCCCACATTGGAATAAATAGGCCAGATTTTGGCCGGAAAAAAATTATCTAGGGTGTTTTAGACGGGTTAGAAAATTCAAAAAATCAACGTAAAATCGGGTTTTTGAGCTTCAGACAAGGATTTTACAAGTTTTAGGGAACAGAATTTTGACTCGAAATGACTTTTAAAAACTTTCCTGTGCATCAATCTCGCTAAATAAATTCAAATTGAAGTGCACTAGAACTATGTCCACATAGGTTCGAACCTTCTAGATATCGTATCTTAAAAATCGATTTTTAAAGAAAAATTGCCCTTTTGCCCCCCCCCCACGTGACTGCCTATACGTTATTGTAATTGCATCGGTCTCGTTATTTTTAGTTAAATCACAAAAACATGTGGGGATCATATTTACAAATTTAAAAAATTATAGCAATGGGGCAGGAATCCAAAATAAAACCAGTTCGATTCCTCCAAATATAACTAATTATATACATCATTAAATATCCGGCTACAGTCGTCTAGCGGTTAGGACTCCGGACTCTGAATCCGGCGGCGGGAGTTCGAATCTCCATGGGACACCCAATTGTAGCGGTTGGATCCGGCTGCGGTTAATAAGACACATAAAGATTTATTAGCATAAATAAAGTACAGCATGGTCAGAGCGGAGTCACCCTTCAGCTACCACAGTTACAAAGAGTGAAGATATATTTTTAAAAGCGACATATTAAAGGACCACTACACTAGAAATTTGACCCCCAAAATTTATTTGAAATGAAAGTAGAATTTTTTCGGAAAAATTTTTCCATTACACTCATATCTGAAACCCCTTTCTTAACCGTTTATTTTTAGTTTGAAAATGTATGAAAATCATTCAAATGCAAATCCGTATATTATAGCGAATTATTGAAATCCTACTTCTCAACGCCTAAAAGTAGTGAAGAATGAAAACAACGAAATTTTGGTTGAAATGACTTCTTTAATAACACATAACTAAAAGAAAGAAAATTGCATAAACAAAAAAATCGACTTGTTCGAAATTTTTCTAATAAGGAGGGTCACGAACTGATCGATTGAATTTTCAAAAATTTCTCCAAATCGGCTGATTTTTGTACCATGGGGTTTTTCAACATGGGAACACGAATCGGAAGGAATTTTTTTATTTTGACCACAAGAAAGGGTCGAATTGGTCAATTTTCACGTTGGTCGACTCGACCCTTTCCCGTGGTCAAAATCAAAAAAATTCCTTCGGATTCGTGTTCCCCATGTTGAAAAACTCTCTGGTACAAAAAATGGTGCGTCGTGATGACGTTTTCATGCTTCGGCGATGCGCACAATCGATTTCACGCATGATTTTATCCCTAAAAATGATCTTTTTAGAAAAAAATTTTTTCTTGATAGGCCATGATTGTCACCCCCTTTAACAGTTTGCAAAACTGTTATATAACAGTCTGGTTTCTTCCACTGCCTCAAGGATTTCAACAAAAAAATTTTCGCGCTTGTCGGCGCGAAAAACTTATGTGTGGACAAAGGTAATTTCTGTAAAAAATTTTTGAAAAGCTCAAAAAAATTGCCTTGGTTCCTCTTTATGTTTTTGCGCAAAATTTTGGAAATTTTTCGAACAAAACATAAGGAGGGACCATTGAATGATAAAATTTATGTAAACAATAGATTAACTTAATACAAGTTTACAAATATAACACTGTGGAATGTCACAGTTTTGGTTCACCCATCTTCCAGTATCCACATCTATAACCACACAAACATTATTTGGTTCCGTTGTAGGATATCCTTAATCAATTTTTTAGTTGATTAGGCTGCGTTCAAGCATGTCAAAAAATTTGTCGAAAAGTTGTTAAAATGTTGTCGAAAAGTTGTCAAAAAGTTGTCGAAAAGTTGTCAAAAAAGTTGTCAAAAAAGCTGTCGAAAAAAGTTGTCGAAAAACAAAAGGGTCGCGGGTTCGAATCCCGCTTGGAGCTTAATTTTTTGCACAACTTTTTGACAACTTTTCGACAACTTTTTGACGACTTTTTTGACATGCTTGAACGCAGCCTTAAAGTTAAATAAGACTGTGTATAAAATCGCGCTATTTTTAAAAAGTTTATACGAATCAAATCGCGGCATAGTTAAAATCGCGTCATAGGTAAAATCGCAGGGTGTATGAGTTACAGCCCGGTATGATATGGCCTAGTCCAATCAGTAGGTATTGACCACAATCGAAATCGGAAGTAGGGTTGCGTTTTATTTAGGCCAAGCGCAGTCTTTTTTACTGTAATTTCAATTGTTTCATAAAACTGCGGAGCAGTTTTCGGAAAAATCCATAATTTAGAACAAGTGTATTAGCATTTTTTTAATCATATGCAAAATTTTCAAAAACTAATTGTGGAAAATATATAATTTTCAACGCCAAAAAGAGGGTATAATCAACGATTTCGCTTCGTAACTTTTTAGGTATTAAGTTTTTAAGAATTGTTTTTTCCTCATTTTGAATCGCCTTTAGACACTCCCAACACAACTTACTCATTTAAAACATCCCAAGAATCCTTTAGATCAGAACGAAACTCATCGAATGATTCGCCCAAAAAACCCACGATGCGACTCTTCGAAGTATGCTTCTTTGGATCAAATCCATTTGAAATAGAAAAATTCTTTAAGGCAAGAGATCCACATAGCCATATACATTCTGAAGATAACATTCCGGATTGTTTAGCGAGATAGAAAACTGCTTCATCGAGAAGCGATTGCGGTGTGGCAGGAATATTGCCGTCAGGTAGACTCAAAACTTCCTTTTTCAAATGGACTTCTCTGACCTAAAACCAACTTAATGTATAGTTTGAGATGATTTTAAATGAAGTTTTGTATTCTCTATTAAATGTACAAAATCAATCAAACTCACCTCGTGATCAATATTCTTTTCCGGAAGAGGCGATGACACAACGACAACATCGTTTCTAAAATTAAAAATCAGTCAAAAATATTAACTAACTATACAGGGGGCAGCAAGAGTCCTGACCTAGGCGGACAAAAGTCCTGACCTCGTCAGAATTGTCGAGAAAACACGTTTTTGAAATGTCAAGACTTTTGTCTCTTGGGTCAGGACTTTTGCCGCCTCCTGTACCATATTTATTTATTAAAATAATAAAGTACTCTAAATTTAAGTCTCTCGACATTATTAATAACATAAAATCTCCAAATTTAATAGTTAGTATTAATTGATGCTGATTATCTATAAACACTCATACCTGATATGCTCCGGTAACA
>JAQGCP010000728.1:0-15016 GCA_034699885.1 Acrobeloides thornei | reverse complement strand
ACATATAATAATTGGTAATAATCTCATTGTTCAGGAATTGTATAAAAGATGGGCAAATGATTATAAAAGAAAACGTCGTGTTTTATATAATTTCGATGTTCAACTATACATTTAATTAGTCTATCGACGCTAATTAATTTTATAGATAAGACACACCTAAGTGGTTTTATAGATGAGACATACCTAAGTGGTTTTATAGATGAGACATACCTAAGTGGTTGATTGAGCCAGCGGTACCAGAGAAAATTCGACTCGATCTTAAAATTTTTTGTCTGCTTATCGTTTTTATGTTAAAATTAGAATGGATTTATTTTATTTGACCTCTGTGATTAAAAATCTATACTTCTAGAATTTCCAAGTTTTTCTATGCATAAATATTTTTTCTACTAAAAATTCGCCTTTTGTAATAACTCGCTACTAAGGCTGCTCATTAGGAGTCGTCGTGCACGACGACAGGCATTAGCAGTTGTCGTGCGCATGGAAGCGACGACGTTAGCAGGCGTTGTCGTGCACGACAACGGCGCAGTCGTCCGATTTGAATTTGGATCGACATTGAAACGATTTATCAAATCAGGCAATTTTTATAATGCATCAAGTCAAAATCGAATGAATCTTTTCGATGATTTTATAAAATTAGATGAACGTTTGTACTGACTTTTGTGAGAAACCCTACACATGCTGAACATTCTAATATCCGAGAAAGAACAGATGCTCATCTGCAAATCGAATGTTTTGATTTTTTGTCATCTATTTTTTATGTTTATGTATAAGTATAAACGTATTTTTCATCCATTATGATGATTCCGAAATTTGTCTGCATCCATTTATCATAATGTCCTTATGAGTTATGGGTGTACCCAGTATCCATAGCTGTACAAGGAGGGGGTACTGGCGCCCTAAATACGACGTGGTCGCCTAAAAATTTTCGGCAAAATATTAAGAGAAGATATCTCGAAAGTTCGAACCTAGTGTTAAACGGCTCGAGCGCCATTTAATTTGACTTTATTTAGTGAGATTAATGCATGGGAAAGTTTTTGAAAGTCATTTTGAGCCAGTCCGCGGAATCCCTTGCATTCTAACCTTGTCCGAAGTTCAAAAACCTGGTTTTACGTTGATTTTTTGAATTTTCTAATTTGTCTAAAACACCCTAGATAATTTTTTTCGCCCAAAATTTCTATCTCGCCGATATATTCCAATATGGAGAACATTTCTAGTGTGGTTTTGAAAAATCTGAGAAACTTCGATTTTTGAGCCTTTTTTTCATGGTGGCAATAGTGGAAGGGGCGAAAAAATTTTTTCTCGGATTTTTTTAAAACCACACTAGAAATGTTCTCCATATTGGAATACATTGGCCAGATAGAAATTTTGGCCGAAAACAATTATCTAGGGTGTTTTAGACAGGTTAGAAAATTCAAAAAATCAACGTAAAATCAGGTTTTTGATCTTTCGACAAGTCTAGAATGTAAGGGATTCCGCGGGTTGGCTCAAAATGACTTTCAAAAACTTTCTCATGCGTTAATTTCACTAAACAAAGTCAAATTAAATGGCGCTCGAGCCATTTAATACTAGGTTCGAACTTTCGAGATATCGTCTCTTAAAATTTTTTCACAGAAAGTAGGTAATGTTCTACAAAGTTGTTCATCGTGAGCTCAGGAACAACTTTGTAGAACATCACGTTCTGTGAACACTTTTTAATACGCATAAAAATTCATTAATTGATCGTTACTTGATTTATCGGTTAACCGACCACCAACAACCCTAATTTTCAGCTTTAAAATGGCAATTTCAAACAAATTCGCGCATGCGTTTCTGGTTTTTTTCTTAAATTTTAACAAAATCAACGTTTTATACAATAAGTTTTACGACTTCATGGCAAATACAAATGCCAAGCTAACAAATTTCAACCAAATTTCCCATTTTACACAAAAAATGGATAAACATTTTCTCATTTTTTAAACAAAAATCGTCATTTTCCAAGCATTTTTGCTAAAAATTTCCATTTTTCAACAAATTTTCTTCCTGAAGCGTTGATTTTTGCCTTAATTCAAGAAATATCAACAGAAATTCTCGACAAAAAAGCCGTCAATTGAAAGTTTTTAAAATTTTGCCCCATCCCTCCCCCATCGTTTAATCCTAGATACTATCCTGTTCTGATTTTTCGATCGAAAATCTAATTTTTTGCCCCTTTTTCTGATTTTTATCCTTTTTTTCATTCGGAGCCCTGTAGTAAGGTTATTTTTATTTGGTATTTAATGTTAATTTTTAGATTTTAAGCGAAATAATGGAATTATAATTAAATTTTTATTAACGCTCAGTTATGGTATTTAGAAATATTTTTTGTAATGATGCACAGGTTTGTTAAACTTGTTTTAAACTATTAGGTCTTTGCAAGCATCCAGCGTTTTTTTCAGTTTAGTTGTTTTTGATGGAGACATTCATATCTGCATAAACAAATCCGTTTTCGATGCGATTTTTCTCCCTTTTTGGGTATTGAAAACGCTGAATATTTATGTAAAGATCTAATATTTTTATTTTTTAAATATAGTAAAATAATATTGATGGATTATAAACAGAAACTGTCACTATATGTGATAATGAATTTCATATTACCTTCATACATTAACAAAGAGGGACGTCACGGACCAGGGGTGTGCAAGTCTCAAAATTTTTTTAAATTCTAGTCTGATTTTATTTTTAGGTCAAGTTCGATTTTATAAAAACTATCGAATTTTTCGAGTTCGATTTTCAATAGATTAGTTATGTTTTTGTGAATAAAAACTTTAACAAAGTACCCCAAAATTTCAAAACTCTATACCCCAAATTTTCAAAAATTTACCTTGTTCCCAGTGGCGGCGTTACGGTGGGATCTGGGTTGTAGACCCTCCCCCTAAATCTGAGAAATGAAAATTTTTCCTGATGGTCTTCTTTATGTTTTGGCCGGCTAAAAAAACGTAAGATCCCCTTGATGAGGATCATAATTTTTTGCCTATTTAAAGAATTTTTAACAGTCCTCCCCATCTCTATCACTTGTGTTTATTTCCGGGTATTTTGACACGCTGAACACGATGCTGCAAAAATTTTTGAAAAAAACTATAGGGGAGAGGGTCTAGAGCTTCACCTTTGCAAGTACCTTTTTGGAAAAGTATCGTTTTAGTGTCTTGATCTCATTTGATTCCTTGAAACACGAGCTAGAAATATTATCTAGATACCTTTATGTCAAACCTTTAAGAAAATTTAAAAAATTGAAAATAAGCAAAAAAACTCCTGATTTTTCATAGGTAAAAAACTCGAAGTTTTAGCCATGTAATTCCAGAAAATTTTGAGCGGACGGAAATTTAGTGCAATATTTTTAGCTCTTGCCTGGGCCTATCCAAAAAACCTTCCTTTTTTGGACGCTACGAATTTTCTGTCTAGATCCCCATTATTCAGTCAAATTGTTGCCAAATAGCTAAACCCAATATACCAAAATTTTCCTGGGAATCAGGACTACAATTTTCGTATCCTTGACAAACATCCCCACTTTTTCAAAGATTGACTCATAACTTTTTATTGAAAACTTTCTATAGTGTCTATACATAAGCTGTAGGGCGGATCACCAGCTTTCACATAAGTGGTCAACCATCTTCCAATTCATTCCTACGAGGAGCTAGACCCAAAAACACTAAAACGATACATTTTTAAAAAGGTACCTGCAAAGATAGGCTCTAAACCCTCCGTAATTGAGTTTTTTCAAAAAAATTTACGACATCGTGTTCAGCGTGTCAAAATACCCGGTATAAACACAAGTGATCGAGTTGAGGAGGAGTGTTAAACTATTTTTTATTAAAAAAGTTAAAAAATACCCCCTCTCAAATTTGACCCTGTTAAAATTCAAAAGTAGATCCCTCCCTCTCCAAAAATTTGGACCTAGCACCGCCCTTAGCACAGCTAACACAAAGTTTTTTTAGATACAGACACGGCTAAACTACAAAAAATAGGTAATTTAAAATTAAATAACGTTTAAAAATTTTAAACTTTTACATTTTTAACAAAATGAGTTTGACAAAAAATAATACCAAAACTCGAAGAGTTGTTCGAATTTGAGTTTCAAAAAAGTAATGAGTTTTTTGAGTTCGAGTTTTGCACACCCCTGTGTCGGACTCCTCAATGTGTTATAGTTCCAATTTTTTGGGCACAATTTGTGTTTTAAGCGACATGGGCGCATTGCGTCATGAGTCCTTTAAATCGGCCCTCGTGTGTAATATATGGGGGGGAGAAGTATGATACTTCTTGTTAATGTAATTGCTATTTAGTTACTAATAACTACCTTATATAATGAAACAGTTTCCCTAGCGCCTCATATATCCGAATGTTATCAACACACTGTTTTAATTTTAATCCCATGTATTTTCTTGCTGTTATTTTTGCCAATTATATTTTATTCCTTATATAAAAGCGAAAATGGTCCTTTAGAAGTTTGTTCTCCAATTTCATATCGCATAGTAAGTTCTTATGAAAATAAATAAACAGGAGGCGAGCGCTAACGCGTTCGATAGAAGGTAAGAGCGTTTCTGAGCGGCGCTTCGCGCTCCGATTGCGACTCGCTTTGAGAATTTAGCTTTTAAACTCCAAAAATTAAAATAAGTAATATGCATTACTTTTTTGGTTTCCTTTTTATGGGGTACCCCCATAAAAGTGGTATCGATCGTTTTCTCTCATCGCCCCTAAAACTTTAGTTTTATCAGTGAGGGTTTAAATATAACGTTCTCGAGATCGTCTTTACAGACATTAAATGTTTATAGTAGGATGTTTAAATTCATTTTAACAATCAAAGATATATTGATTTTTTTAGTTCTTTTGTGGAATTCTTGTTATTGACGTCGGCGCTCTTCTTTTTTATGGGTTTTATGAACGAAATATTCTTAAACTACAAAATATTCCATCTTATTTAGTATATTATCCCGCGCTGCTATACTTATGTTTAGCTATAACATTCGTCGTACTAGTTGCTTGCAAGAATCGTGGAATTGTTACGTCAGGAGTTTTATTCAATTTTTGGATATTATTAACTATTTGTGGTTTTCCTGAATTTCGTTATAAAATTTCGGTATTTTCTGATCCGCCAAAGGTTTGTACCAATGATACTTTTGTCTATAATTTTCGTTTACGCTTACAAGGGAACCTCCAGACACATTACAAAAAGATTACTTTGCAGGAAAAATTTACCTATCGCAATTTATAGTCTATGCCGATGACTATCATGCCCATATGTCCTAAAATCAAGCCTATAGGTCCTGGAACCCATAAGAAAGGGTCCCGAACTGTCCGATCGCTTTTCAAAAAATTTTCGATATAGTTGTAGATGACCCCCAAATTCATGTCAAAAGTGAAGGAATTACCAGCCAACAGTTTAATTTGATGGTCCTAAAGCGAAAGTTTTGCCGTTATAGCGTTTTTATTTACGCAATAAATACTGCTTGCATCAATAAAGTCTTTTTTGCATCAATAAAGTCTATTTATCGAAACGAAAAATTTTTTACACGTTTAATGTAGTAGGTTAAGGATTTTCTTCATCACAGAAATTTTTCATAAACATTTCTGTTTCTGCAAAGTTGAAAATTTATAGTAAAGGGAAATTATTTGCGCTCTAAATTTATGTAGTGTATCTGTTACAGATCTATCTGAAAATCTGTATTTTCAGAAAATACGGCCGTATTTTCAGATAGACCTAGGATTTTCTGAAAATACGGATTTTCAGATAGACCTGTAACATATCTACTTAGAATTCTAATGTTTAGGACATTGAATTGGATTATGTTAGATTTTATTTTTATATTATCTACTATCCTTTAGTAGTACTGGAACTACTTTTATCTTGTTTCGCTGATGCACCTAAATATAGAATAATTGAGGTAAAGTTTGCTTTCTTAGACATATATATATAAAATTAAGAAAAAAACATGCCCAGAACTTTTAACATCATTCTTAAATCAGATCACTTTTCATTGGTTTACAAGCATGGCTATAGTAGGACACAGGCGACCACTTGTTATGGAAGATTTATGGAATTTAAATTTAAGAGATCATTCAAAACATTTGACCGACAAATTTGAAAAAGTTTGGAATAAATATATTCAAAGTATAAAGCATTCAAACTAATCATTTAAAAAAATAAAATAAATTTTAGGTTTTTATCATTCAAAAATAAAGAAAGCTGTACAACTTCCTAATGGTTCTAATATAGAAAAGCAGCAACTAAATGTAATTTTAGCTGTAATGATGTAAACGGGTTTACCGGGTGCTTTCAGCACTCGGTACTCAGGATAAAAGCTCCTAATGAGTAACATTAATAATAATAAATCGTGAGAATAGTTCGTTTTAAATTAGCATTGTGCAACTGCCGCCCTACGTTCATAAAAGAATATGTAGCTCGGCTCCTCAGGAAGTTCGGCGGCTCGCTTCGCTCGCTGCAGAGCCTCGAGTAAGAGGGAGTATCGATCTTTGTCAAATATTCGGTCAAAAACCAGAGTTTTTGCAGAGATTTGCGATTAACTTTTTATTGAAGCGAAACTTGATATAGGTGTTTATATAAAAACTCGAAATTTAATTACATGGTAAATGGAATTTCTGCTCGATTTATTCATGCTAGACTATGAACACGTCATAAGCGAAATTTTCCAATTCAAGTGTCAAGTTCGGAACCCTCAATTGTAAGGAAAAAATGAAAAATTTCTTAAAGGGGGGGATCCGGTTTGTGGTCACTTTGTGAAAAGAGGCTCCAAAATGCCGGGTAGAAATTTTTTTAATAAGTGATCCTCTAGGGGTAATTTTATGCGGAGAATCGATTGTGTGCACTCCGAAACTTTGAAAACGCTTCCTTGACCCTGGTTCAGGGAAGGAATCGGTGTATTGAAGCGAAAATCAAACATTTTCGGATTTGTTTGATTTTCGCTTCAATACACCGATTCCTTTTTTTCTAGGAATAATACTAAGGCTAGGAGATAATGCTGAGCTCATAAAACTCACATCTTCGATCACATTCCTTCCTCATAACGTCAAAAAGCTTTTTCGGCTCCATATTCACAAGATATTCGGCATGAAATTGTTCCAAATAAGTTGCAGCATCAAAAAGTAAGTATTGTCTCTTGTTAGAACTATTTGACAATAGCGCTGAACCAATAACCTCCTTACTTAAAGAAGCATAATTGTTGTCGGCATCTTCAAAAATTATATAGGGGTATAAAGCCAATGGTTTTGAGGTTTCGTCGACTAAAATACGAAATTGTAAAATAAATTTTGATCATTGACTAGCTATCCCCTTACTTGTGTGATTCATACAAATTCCTTGAAGTAGATCCGTGCATGATCCAGTCTTGCTTCTTCCCAATAGTTTGATCTTAATTTTAATGGGAACTGTTACGCTTTGAGTGTTATTCAAATTATTAATACTGTAGATAATTGATCCATTTGTAACAGGTATGCCATAACTTGTGTTTCTAAAATTTCAATTTTTTTAAATCGGGGTCTGCATAAAACTTACCCATTAAACTTGAAATAGTTAATATTTCCAGCATCTACCGTAATAAAGCATTGATCAACTAAAAAATTGATTTTGTACAACTTGTTTTAATAGTCCCCACACATGCCAAGGAGTGTTAGACCCCCATTGTAATGGTCATAAGAAACAATTTTTAAGTCGATTTAAACTCTATCTTCGCAGGATTAGAGTTTTAGTAGCTAACTTTGTTATTTTTAAAACCAAGTCAGGTATACTCTACCCAAGTATACTGGACTTTTTTGAAATTCTCGAGAGTCAACTCGAACGTGTTCCTTGTCAGAAAATTACGATTTTTGGTGAAAAATTGGCAAATTTTAGTGAAAATTTGAAAATGTTGATGAATAATCATAATGGGAGACCATTAGGATTTTTAAATTTAAAAAAAAAAATTTTGGCCAAAAACATAGGAGGGAGGACCTGTAGCCCCCGGCGAATGCAGTTGTATTCATGTCTGCGTCAGCTGTTTAAGCTGCCGCTAGGTTTTCGGAGAGAGCCTCTTTATGCAATTGTTAGTTTTTAGTATGCGTGCACAATAAATAGTTTATTAGTCAATTCTCTCTCACATTTAAGGCTCACAGCACATATAGTAATTTCTAGGGTACCTACTTTCCCTATAAGTCCGGAGTCCTACTGTTACATGGAGGTCATAGAGAGATCCCAAGGATTACTAGAATGTACTCGTTTTGGATTTTTGATTCATATTTTGATTTTTGAAGAGCCAATTTTTGATAGAATTTTTTATATGAATCATATAAAATTTATGCTCAGGAGTCAGTGACTCAGGACTATATTTTTGGGAAGAATTTTATTCTTTTTTTTCATTCTTTCTGCCCCCCACAACCTCGTGCACCTCCTTATAATTACGCCCTTGCCCTTCCTTTATTGGGAATGTGTGGTAGTCTCATACTTTCACAAGCTATGTAAAGTTGAACCACGTAATTTTCTTCATTCGGAGAAAAGCATATGCCATCTTCATCACATAGACACCAAACTCCATTATTATAAGCATCACCATTACTTATGGTAAATATCTGTTGTCCAACGATAGAAGAATTGGATTTAAGTGTCCAGAAATATGTAAAGCCATGTGAACATTGATATGCTCCTAAAATTAGCTTAACTAATAGAAAATTAGCATACCATCCGGGTTTCTTAGGGATTCTAAATTTGTGGGAAATGTTTGACCAATAATCGTCAATTGGGCTTGTGCTGGTTGCTGTATTGTTTCTAAATTAAATAAATGTATTCTAAATAGCAAGACTTTGGTTGGCTTGAAAATTGGATAATCGTGATACATTTTTGTCTGTCGAACCGTTTAACACTACGCCCACCTAGGTTCGAATTTTTAGAGATATCGCCTTTTAATACCTGATACCATGTTTCTTGTACAAACAATATTTTTCAAGATACCACACCCATTACAACTGATGCTAGTGACTTTTATATACGGTTTATTAAAAGTTTCTATTTCAGCTGTATGTGGATCATTGCTAAGATATACGGAACCATTTTCATGTAAGAGCGGTGAAAATTTTCCATCAAGATAGGGCACAGCAGACATATAGCATCTGTCCACTAAATAAGTTTGTATTTATTTAAGTGGTCAAAAATGGACAACCACGACGACCCATTTCATGCCTATTTATATAAAGAGACAGGGTTTGTATCCGAATATGTTAGCTATAAAAAGATCAGAGTCTGAAAGAGATCTAACTTATAGAACACACAACCCGAGAGAAACAGAATCACATATAACTCCAATACATAAATCCTGTCTAGGGTTCCGAGCGAAGACGTGTCGATTGCGTCAAAATTATTTGCGTCATCCGACATTTACGTCAATTTTTGTTTGCGTTAATTTTCGATTGCGTCAAAGGTCAATTGCGTCATCAAACATTTGCGTCAATTTTTGTTTGCGTCAACAGTCATTTGCGTCAACAGACATTTGTGTCAATTTTTGATTGCATCAACAGTCATTTGCGTCAATTTTTGTTTGCGTCATCCAACATTTGCGTCAATTTTCGATTGCATCAACAGACATTTGTATCAATTTTTGATTGCGTCAATTTTTGTTTGCGTCAATCTTTAGAATATTGATTTGTTCGAACTTTTTCTTTGAGAATTGTTTATTAAGTTTCACAATTTCTCAGCTGCACATTTGCTGTAATGGCACAACTGCTAAAATCAAAAGGTCAATTACGTCATCCGATGTTTCAAGATATGGCAGCTGAATAATCGAATATCAAAAATTGACGAAAATGTCGGATGACACAAATGTCGGATGACGCAATTGATCTTTGACGCAATCAAAAATTGACGTAAATAATTTTGACGCAATCGACAAGTCTCCTCCGAGCACTTGAGATGGGCTTATATAAATTGGAAACCCAATCATCTAGAATGTTCAACGGACTTTTGTTGATCTGATTTAGACTTAATTTTCCTAAGTTCTTGTGTAGCTGATATTCATATCTGATGTTTGTACATACATTGAGAGTGGGCATACTACAACGAGAGACTAACAACAACTTTGCTGCCTCGGGCAGCTCTCGCCTTTAGTTTAATTCAACAGCAAATCGAAGAACTAGTCAACAGCAAATTGGAGACCGACTATAAAGCCAAAAAAGAAGCTTTAGTCTTGCCACTCTGACTATGTATGCATTCATTTTATTCATGTTGTAGCTAATAAATATATTTCGGTAAGCACTTCCGTCAAAAAACAATATCCGGCCACATTTGGTATATAAAGAGACTTACATATACAAAACGGTATGAAATGAACTTCAGCATATCTCATGTTTTTAAAACATGTTCCATCTTCCGTACATATGCACATATTTGGACATTCATTAAATGAATTTAAAATGAATGCTACATTGAGAACATCAGGAATGGCATATAAGCCAGACAAGGAATACCAAATATGACAATAATGGAATTCGCTAGCATTGCAATAATGCCAATTAGGTGTCCAATCTCCCATATTTTCATAGTTGATCATATTAGGTTTCCAATATAGGCGAATAGCTTTGTTACATTCACAGGCGCCTAAAAAGAGTAAAACTTCAAGAGCCTTCTTCCCTGACCGCGTTCACGATCAGCTTTGGGGTCCAAAATGGATGGTGCTCTCTGATCACCTCGCCTTTTATGCTATCCTTCTGATCTCCGATCGAAATTTTGATTTTTTCCGCATTTTTTTCCTATTCAACCTTTATGTCCTTTTGAACACCCGAGCTTTTTCCATGTCGGCCTTTTTCATGCCGACAGGGCATTCCAAGCTTTTTCTCGCGCAAGTCCGCTCAAACGACTAAGTGGCATGACGTCGAGTTCATCGAGCACTCGATGTCATGCACTATTATTTTTTCTGCGAAAGCTTGGAAAAATTATTTTAAGATAATTTTTCCCAACTTTCGCCCTACAAAAGGATAAGCTCGGCTAGGCTAAGCTAGACTAGACTAGGCAAGACAATAAGCACGCCTAAATAAGTTTAGCTAACTAACTTATTGGTTCAATCATTTTAGCATTTTCTATATAATTCATAGTCCCAATATCGATTGTCAAACCAATTGTATAAGGTGTGTCCATACAAGCTAAAATCCGTATAAACTTTTGTTTGACACTTTTCAAACTAACTTGGACCATACTCCATTGGACCCTTACAAATTGGATTTTTTAGTTCTTCACACCCATTACAACCAATAGCATAAATATAAGGTAGTTTTGTTGTTTTATTATTTAGGCTATTTTCTGTTGATGAAAAGTTCCATGGTGTTCCATCTTCAGCTACCCAAAGAGAGCCATAGAAACTATCTTCTTGATTTGTCCAAACAGAGCCATAAGTATGGCATTGATCATCTATAATAAAAAGTATACTTTATTCAAGGGGTTGGGAGAGGGTACATGTCACAAAAAATGTATTAGCTTTTATGTCACATTAGAACATGCAAAGAGGATGATACGGGCTCAATGGAGAGGTAGATTTAGAGCATATGCTTGTGGAATTATTTTGTCCTGTACAGGGTATCCGCGCATAAAAGACGATTAAGAAAAATTCATAACTCAAAGAGAAAAAAGATTTTGACATGCGGTTTTTTGCAACTTACTCGAACAATCATCCCGTTTTATGGACATATTTTTTTGAATTTTTAAAGTGGTCTGAGTATTGAAACGAAAATTTGAATCCTTAAGGAATTTTTGAATGGAAATTCCACTGCCAATCAATAGAGCACATCGAAAAACGTTAGTACCCCAATTTTCGTTAAAAAAAACATATTCTTCGTTTTCGAAAAATTTCCCTCAAAGCTTGACCATTTTGCCTGATTTTCAAGATATATTGGGGTATTACCGTTTGTCGATGCGCTCTATCGATTGGCAGTGGAAATTTTCAAAAATTCCTTAAGGAATTCAAGTTTTCGTTCCAATACTCAGATCACTCTAAAAATTCAAAAAAATATGCCCATAAAACGGAGTGATTTTCCGAGTAAGTTGTAAAAAACCGCATGCCAAATCTTTTTTCCTCTTCGAGTTATGAATTTTTCTTAATCGTCAGTATATGCGCGGGCACCCTGTATATCGGAATCAAACCGTTCTAAAGCTCTGTCCTTGTTTTTAGATAAAATTAGTTCTTGTCTGCGTTTGCTATTCATACCTTTACAATAAGGCATAAAATCCGCATGGAACTCTTTGATATTTATAGGCTGATAACAGATGCCCTCATCAGAGCACATACAAAAATTCGAGCAATTTATATAGCTAACATATTCGGACATAAACCCAGTTTCTTTATATAAAAATGCATGAAAAGGATCATCGTGAACAGCTGATTTGAAATACCAAATTTCACCATTTTCACATCCACATATAGCTATAAAAACATGGATAGTTAGAGGTTGGAGACGTGTCGATTGCGTCAAAATTCTTTGCATCATCCGACATTTGCGTTAATTTTTGTTTGTGTCAATTTTCGATTGCGTCAAAGGTCAATTGCGTCATCCAACATTTGCGTCAATTTTTGTTTGCTTCAATTTTCGATTACGTCAACAAACATTTGTGTCATCCGACATTTGTGTCAATTTTGACGCAATCAAAAATTGACGTAAATAATTTTGACGCAATCGACACGTCTCCCTTAGATGTACTTTATAACAATAATTAGTATCTGAAAAATACGTCCATCCATCAGGACAAGGAAGATTACATGGAGGACATGTTGAGATTTCGCAAACGAATGAAATATTTTCATAACAATCGTGACTAAACCACAAAGCAGAGGATAAATTGAGTACCGTACAGTTCGAAATAGAATCGTTTATTGGATTTCCTAAAAAAAGTTGAAAGCAAACTGTCATAATTTTCTCAGAATTTTATAATTTCTTACCTTTACCCCAATTCCTATAAGTCATATTATGTCCATCTATCCATGTCCACACACCGTTTGAACCTAGATCATTACCACCTAACCAAACACTAGCACTTATATTAAGTATATTTTGAAGATTCGCTAAAAATTTTAACATTAAAAAAATTGAATCTATAATACAAGTCAAGTTTGCATTATCGAAAGAGCTTTCTATCGATGCTAAGTGGCCAGTTCGTCCAAATTGATTATTTCGACAATGAGTTTCTGCGGTGGTCCACTGTGCAGTATAATTTGCAACAAAGTAACATTTATCATTATTAAAACTTGGAAAAGTTCCGTCAGGACAAGGATTACATTCGATTTTTATGATTATGAAATAAAAAGTAAAATATAGAAGCCTCCTGACTATTTTTTAAGACCTATAAATGGCTAATTAGAAATAAAATCAATTAATACAAAACACTTATTGATAAGAAAGAGTAAAAGCTCATACATGCTTTTATCCAAAAATTTAATTGCTGTTAAACAGTTCTTTTTCGATATTTTTTGTTTTCCAAGTGTCGTTGGCTTGCTCTTTTTTATCGTCATCTTACTTCGTAGTAACATTATTTCAACCTATAATTTCAACCTCGACTTTTTTTTAGTCTTCTGACACCCAATTTTTATGGACCACCTCATATGTTCGACGAGGTCTACGCGTGGTCACCCTCAATTTTGGGCCATGAGTGCGTGGTCGCCCCTTTAAATTTGGGCTCGTGCGTAGTGGGCATACATGAACAATAAGGGGGGAGACAAGCTACCTCGAGGCTATATGGTGTCGATCAAAAAAGGACCTTTTTTTTAGCCCGACGGCTTCGCTACTCCGAGGCTATATGAATCTTAAACTTTTGGCTCGATGCTAGCTACATGAGGGGGGGGGACAGTCTCCCCTCCTTGGTAATATATGGTGGAGGATCAGGGGGAGGCTCCTCTCTTGCTGACCTATGATTCCCAGCTATCAGAGGCCATTTTCAGTGACAAAATACCCTGTCTCGAAATTTTATTTTATCGAATCATATATACAAATAATATAAATACACAAATCTCAAAAATTAATGAAATAGAGGAGGATTATTTAAAGAAATCGGTACATTTGGAAGCCCTTCATAAAAAGTTGCTAGCGAGCCAAGCAAATCAAAAAGACAATATCCAAAAGCATCCATATCGACAACCGAAAATCCCTTTTTCCATTCTTCTCCAGTATCAATAACAACATTATATTTATCACCAGTGTTAAAAGTTTGTCTAAAAGCTTGTTTAGGGCATGCTAGTGTCATGTGTCAGCGTCTTGAGTTCAAACCCAAAATTTGGATTGTAGCATTTTTAGAAAAATCCAGTTTATGCTCTTCTCTAAATTTGTTCCTCATGCTTTTTTAATTGTTATAAGAAAATTTACCTAAATCGAATTTACATACGCTGAGAAGTTTGCAAGACACTGAATATACTCATTTGACAATAAGGCCAAATTTAGCATTTTGCAAATTTCTTAGCTTGGGTAGATCCGATTTAGATAAATGTTGTTATAACAAATTTAAAAAAGCATAAGGAACAACTTTTGAGAAGAGCATGAACTAGATTATTCAGTTATTAAAAACACTAAAGACGCTAAAATGCTAAAAATCAAAATTTTGGGGTCAAGAGACACAAGACGCTGATGCAAGATGCTAGCTTGTGTACATACTCAGCGTCAGTGTCAGCATCAACGCTAGCGTCAATGCTGGCGTAAACGCAGAATCAACACTAGCGTCAATGCTTGAGTCAAAATGTTTACATACACATCGTCAGCATCAACGCTATCGTAAACGATTGCGTTATCGCTAGTGTCAATGCTAGAGTCAACATGTTTAATGTTGAAAAAAAAATTCAAGAAATTTTCGAAATCTTGATTCAAGATTATGCCAGTCGACGCTAGCGTAGACGTTAGCATAGAAGTTGGGTATGTAAACGAGTTGAAGCTGACGCTGACTCTGATGCTGAATATGTAAACTAGCTTTAAATTAATGTCTTTAATCCATTTCTAAGATTACCTAAGCGGATCTAACGCCCACCAAATTCTTCCTGATGTTGACCAACCATTGTCG
>JAQGCP010000727.1:0-15023 GCA_034699885.1 Acrobeloides thornei | reverse complement strand
AAATTTTTATCAACACTTATTCGGCCATTGTTCAGTTACAATTTAAAAAAGACCGCATAGAAATTCGTTAGAGGGGGGCGAGAACGACTAAAAACATTGATGTTGCATACCAAAATGAACGCTCTGTATGGGGAAGCACACCCCAGTGCAGGTTTAGTAGCTCAGGGATGCAGAACCGAGAGACGAACTTGTTGAGTTTTGACAATAAATTTGAAAAAATCTCAAGTTTTCGCTTCAATACCCTCAAAAATCTCAAATTTTCTACTCCAAATAATAAGTTTAGAGTGTACAAATCGACACGTTTCCTGCGTTCAGTGGCAACGTGATGGTCAATGTCAAGGCAATTCCGAACTTTTCATGCACGAAAACTGCCGTGAAATTTGTGGGTTATGCAATATCCGCAAACGAGATAGATGTACTAGAGCTAGAATACCAGCACCTCAACAAGTTGCTAGAGATCCACAATCTGTAAAAAAATCAATTTTTTTCAACAAAAAATTAAAAAATTTTCAGCGTAGAAGAAATGGGAACGGCAGAAGAAGATTGAATAGAAGGATGCAAGCAAGAAAAGTGCCAAAACCAGCGGGTCAGCCTTTTAGACACAGACGTGTTGCTGCTAAAAAGGCGTGAAAATGGGTCTAGATTTTTTTTGAATAATTTTTCATGCTAGTCAACATTTAAAAAAGGTAGAGCGGATTTGAGTTTTCATATTCGAGTGGTTAGCTCAGCGTTATGAAGCGCGTCATGATACGCGTCATGACGTTGCATCATGACGCAGCGTCATGTGTAATGTCCGATCTGGCAACTCAAGCAACGTTGGGCCCCGCAAGTTCAATTCCCACTAGGGTAAACTTTTGATTTTCAAAAAAATATTTTACACACAATGGAGCAAAAAATTTTTGCTCCATTTGAAAATCAAAAGTTTTGCTCTAATGGGAATCGAATCTGATGGCCCAATGTTGCTTAACTTGCCAGATCGGACGGTCAGCGCCTTAGACCACTTGGCCATCGACAGCAGACTTTTTTTTATTATTTCGTGCGGAAACGGACTATAGATTGAAAGGCCAACAAGTTAGCTACTCGGCTATGAAAATGCTTATTTGCACCGCTTTTTCCCAAATTTCGTCCAGCGTAGATTTTTAAATCTCATTTTTGCTCATATTTTCCTTTCTTTTTTGATTTGTCATTCCCGGTGAACTTGATGATCTTTATTTGACAGATAACATATTTAACGAAAACTTGTTATTTACTTTATGTATATTTTTATTCGATTGTTATTGCGCTAAACGTTTTGATTGCGCTAAAGCATGATGAAAAATTAATGAACAAAAAACGTTTGGTGAAATATATTATATATAGTTTAAAATCACAACAGATTACAAAAATTCGTCAAAAATTAAAAAATTCGTGTTCCAATAAAAAACTGCCATGATATGGGAGTAAAATCATGTGAAAAATCGATTGCGCGAGTTTTCAAACCTTGAAAATGCTTCCCTGACCCTGATTCAGGGAGGCAGACAGTTTCGATCTAAAATGAAAAAAGTCAAAAAAAACGTCAATAAATAAAAAAAGTCATTGAACAAAAAATCAATAAAATAAAAAATAACGCTTAGAAAAGACCATTTCAGTACAAAAAAATCAATAGTTTTTAGTTTACTTCTCAATACACATTGATACGCTTCTTGAATCAGGGTAAAAAAAATCATTTTCATGGCTTGAAAATACTCTCAATCGATTTATCGCATAGAAAAGACCATTTCTGCGCAAAAAACCCCGTAAATTTTAGTTTTCGTCACAATACATAGATGCCTCCCTGAATCAGGACCAGAGTAGCATTTTCAAGGTTTGAAAATGCGCACAATCGATTCCTCGAATAGAAAAACCCCAGGGTAACACATTTTCTTGCATATAGCACTCTCCTGCGATTTACCGGAAAATAAGGGTTAAATATACATATTTGTTTTGTATAATTTTTGTTCTGTTTATACTTATTGTTGTAAATAATATTTTTGTTGTAAAATTTGTTTTGCAAATAGTATGTCAAAATGATTTTAAAAACTTTGTTGTTTCTTTTTTTTTCACGGTTTAACCCGCCAAAGATATTTGGATAATAATGAAAGATAGTGGGTAGGGTGCCAGGGCAATTTCTACATCAATAAATTCCAGCGGATAAAATTCCCCACTAGAATTGTAAAAAGACATTTTGCATCAGATTAGGGATGGTAGAGCGATTTTTTCTCATATTTTAATGAAAAATGGGGGTATAGAGGGTCAGAGAATTTTCAAAATCGCCTAAAACCTACGGGAATCGATCCCCCACTTGGAAAAACCTATAGGATAGTTTAAAAAGACATATTCGCTTCAAATTGATGAAGAGCAATTTTTATTTCGGGCGGAAATTTGGGTGTTATCACTTTTTGCACAGTTTACTTCATGTCTGTAGAAGTACCTTCCAGTGGTCAAAATCGAAAAATTCGTCAAAAATTGAAAAATTTCCAAATGGCGATTTTTTTGGAACACGAATTTTTCAAACTTTGACAAATTTTTCGATTTTTGATGAATTTTTGTAATCTTTCGTGATTTTAAACTATATATAACATTTATTTGCCTTATATTTAGCAAAAGACCGGGATTAATCAATAAATATATTTGATATAAAATCAGAAAAAAATACAAACCAAACTTTAGTAAATAAATTTCGAAAGAGTAAAAGTTTTTATTAGCTAAGCAGTTTTGTCAATTATGGCTAGCACTTAGCTTAATACAATGGATACAAATATAATTGGAACATAGGAAATGGTCTAAGTATTACAAGACAATATAAAAATCCGAGGACACAATCAAGCAACAAGTTGGATTTCCAATTCATAATACGGATCAATAAATGGCAAGCATGGCAAAATTTTGACTAGAAAAAATCAGGAGAGAGAGTATATATTAGACACTTTTAAATGAAGATGACAATCACAAATAAATAAGATGAGAATTGAATAATAAGTGCAAACGTTTGGAAAATGGAAAATTGTTTTTCTTCATGGCTTGAACTCGGGATTGACGAAAGAAAATCCGCGAAATTCATCCTGTGATATGGTGCGGATTACTGTTGGCTCGGTTGGCGTTAATACGGGTTCTTCTTTGGTAAAATCGGCATCGAAGTTATTCACATCCCGTTTTGAGCGCTAAATTTTTTTGTAGTTTACAAAAATAGAAATAATGTATGATGCTGTCATAACACACCACTAGGCTATTTAACTGGTGTTCCGGGGTCGATGAATTTCGGCCAACAAATTTTTCGAAAAATCGTATTTCAGCCAAAAATTGAAACGCAGCCCGGCCTTGAAAATTTCTGGCAAAAAATTCAATTTTTTGGCCAAAATTCGATTTTCAAAAAATTTTTCACCAAACGCAAAAGATTTTTTGGCTCACCCTGTATATATTTACTTACAATTTTTGGCTTAAATGGTGGCTTCACTCTTCTGGCTTCCAGTCCATCCCAATCAATTTCTCTGAAGAATGGGTGAGCTCGAATTGCATCCTCACCACCTTGAGATTGGACACAACCAAGTCGTTTCAAGGGATTCTTGGTCATAAACTAAAAAAAATCATGTTTTGGGAAAAAGGTTTCAAGGGAGGAGACCCAATTGAAGCGAGTTATAAAAAATTTTTCGACAAACGTAAAAATGTTCGAAACGATGAAAAAAATACCATTTTCAAAATTGAAAAAAATTTTTTTGGGTGTTTTTTTCGCCTTTAAAAAGCTGTAAAAGGCCAAAAAAATTTTTCAATTTTTCATCGAAAACAGTATTTTTTCATCGTTTCGAACATTTTTATGTTTGTCGAAAAATTTTTTTGCGATAATTCGCCTCAATCGACCCTCTCTCCACTTAATCTAGACTGACCGCTTTGAGGATATTGACGGCCTCACGGCTCAGCCAAACAGGATAAAGCACTTCGTCATGGAGAATAGCTTCGAAAAGGTCTTCTTCGTTATCGGCTTCAAATGGTGGCTGTCCGGCCATCATTTCATACATCAGTACACCGAGTGCCCACCAATCAACGCTTACGCCATATTCCATTTCTTGGAGGATCTGAAAAATTTGTATATGTTTTTCATAGCTAGATTACGAAAAATGTCGGCTACTTGGCGAAGTGGATAAGGAAGCCGCCCGTCCGATCTGGCAAGTTAAACAACGTTGGGCCCGCAGGTTCGATCCCACTAGGAAAAAAATTTTGATCTACAAAAAACTTTCCATAACAAAGACTTTTCATTTACAAAGCAAAAAATTCTTGCTGTAAGAAAAGTTTTGTGTAGATCAAAATTTTTGCGTTATATAACGTTTTTCACAGAGAGATTTAAAAAAAAGTGCAGGTTACATGGCAAAGTGGCGCCAAAGCACGCATAAGGTCGAGGGTTCAATCCCGCGCGGAGTTAATTTTTTTGCAGTGCCCAAAATCGATAAAAAATTTTTCCTAGAGGTATTTTTAGCCCAAAATCGATAAAAAATTTTTCCTAGAGGTATTTTTAGCCCAAAAACACAAATTTGATGTTTTTATTACTCCAAAACCTCAGGAAATACGATTTTTTCAATATGAAAAAAAAGTCATTTTTCGGAGGTTTTGGAGTAATAAAAACATCAAATTCGTGTTTTTGGGTTAAAATACCCTCGATTTTGGACACTGCAAAAAGAAATGGATCCGCGTGGGATTGAACCCCCGATCTTATACGTGCTTTGGCGCCACTACGCACTTTGCTATGTAACCGGCACTTTTTATTAAATCTCTCTGTGAAAAACGTTATAGCTCATGCCGTAATTTTCGTCCATATTTGAGGGAAGTGTTGGAAAAATTTACATTTTTCTTTTAAAAAAACGATATTTGAACGATACTGCCAGAACTGATCAACGACTAGTATCAGCAAAAAAACTAATATAAGAATTTCTCCAAGAGTTAGTTTTCAATGTGGTAGTTAGATATAAGTTAGTTTAAAATGTTTTTTTTAAAGGTTTCTTTCCAGGGTTTGGAGGAGGAAGTTTCCCCAGGACCCTCCCCCTAATGCTACGTATATTCCTCTCTTCAATTGACAAACACACATACTTCGGGAGCAATATAATCAGGTGTCCCACAAAATGTTGAGGTAAGATTATCCTTATTGATGCCTTCTTTACACATTCCGAAATCGGCTAGACGACAATGTCCATCGGCGTCCAATAAAATATTATCCAACTTGAGATCTCTAAAATATGCATACATTAAAACACTTCATACACAAATAAATTGGGGGCTATTCAAGTCTGGGGCGGGCTCCCATAAAAAATTGAAAATTCTTTTTTCGAAAAATGTCCCTCTTCAGTGTAATTTTTAACGAGAAATCCAAAAAACGCACTCCTAAAGCGTAAAAACACTTCCCTGGCACTGTTTCGAGCAATCTCATTTCTTTATATAAAGGACAAATTTTTCAATTTTTATCGAATTTTTCGTTTTTTAATGAATTTTTCAATTTTTAAAAATTGAAAATTTTTTTCACTTCATAGAAGCCCTCCAGACTTGAATAGCAACCCCCATAAAAAATTACCTGTAAATAACTTCATGACGATGAAGAAATTGTAATGCACAAGTGACTTGGGCCGCATAGAAACGAGCACGAGGCTCTTCGAATTTTCGGGCACGCTGGATTTGGAACATAAGATCACCACCATTCACGTATTCCATGACAAAGAAAAGGCGATCCTAAAATCCAACTTTTGTTATATGTCCAAAATGAAACTTCGGGGCGCCATCCCCAACTTTTGCAGCACGATCACATTTCACCCCATACGTGTGAAATTCGCATATTTCACAACGTGGGACAAAAGTTCGTTGTGAGAGAGGGAATGTGATCGTGGGGTAAATGGGGTGGTGGCGCCAAAACTTCCTTTAATTTGGAATTTATACAAAATTTTTACCACAGTCTGAAATGAAGAATGCAAGGCGGTCAAAAATGGGTGCTTAGCGGCTAATGCAAGTATCCTTTTTTCACACATTGTACAATCGACATCGTCGTCTTGTAAAATCACATCCTTCTTCAGCACTTTCACGGCATACACTTCATCCGTTCCTTTAAACTCGGCTAGCATAACCTGAATTATTCAATTGAGTACAGCATGTAAAAAATCTTGAAAATGCTTCATTGACCCTGATTCAGGAAAATAAGAGTGTGTATTGAAGTTAAAATCAAACATGTACAAATTTCCCTGAATCAGGGAAGCATTTTCATGGTTCGAGAAGCATGCAATCGATTCCCTCGCATAAAATTACACCCAGGAAGATGATTTTGAGACAGAAAACCCAAAAATTTTTAATTTTCGCTTCAATACAAAACACCCATTTCCCTGAATCAAGGTCAGAAAAGCATTTTCAAGTTTTGGAAATGTGCGTAATCGACTCGTCGACTAATAGAGTCATTTTTGAAAAAAAATTAGGGTTGAAAAAACATGAAAAAATCGCCCAAATTTCGGTTTTTCGATACGCCCTGTACATATAGAATGATTCGAAATGGATTATTCGCAACAGATATAACACGAAACTCGCATATTTGACGCATTTTGAAAAAATGGGTTATGCAAAAAAAATTTTCGAATCGTCCTGGAGTCCACACAAGAATTACTTTTCCAAAAGATCCTTTTCCTAGCACTTTGATAAAGTTGAAATCATTTATAGTGAGATGGTTTTTACGCGGCGTTTGGGAATCACTTGAATCTTTGGCATCGACATCTAAAAGATAAAATTTTTTGTGACATACAAAGTAGTTCAAGGGATATCTATCTATCCATCTTCTTCAATACAGAGTGAGAAAAAATTCAGTACTTTTGCGTTTTTGGCAAACAATTTTTTTGAAAATTTTTCACCAAAAAACGCAAAAGTACGATTTTTTTTGTTGCTCATCCGGTAAGCTCGTTAGTGACTTTAAGGTGTTTTCAACTACTACAACATACCATTTTCATTAACAGTATTCAAAGACTGAGGCACTCTTACTGAGGATGAATCTGATGATGACACGGAAATTGCCGACTCCGTAGTGGTCGTACTTGATATAGACATATTAGACTAAAATTCAACAAATCACTGCAATTCAGTCTGGCAAAAAAATTTCACACCTTTCTCGTTTTCCTGCTTGACAATTTGTCACCCGTGATTCCAAGTTGAGCTAATTCCGATGCCATTTGTTTGGCGTTTATGCCGCAATTGTTGGCTACATTTCGTTGGCACCTAGAAAATTTATAGGATGTTCCAAAAAATCACCATCTGGTAATTTTCCGGCGAAAATTGTTCAAAAAATTTTTTCTCCAAAATAACTCATTAGGGGGTAATTTTATGCAAAAAATAGATTGCGCCCATCGAAAAACCTTGAAAATGTCTCACAGAACATGAAATATAAGATTTTCGTGTTTTTCAATTATTTTCGGTACGAAAATGGGATATTTCATGGTCTGTGAGACGTTTTTAAAGTTTTTCGATGCGCACAATCGATTTCTCGCATAAAAATATCCATGAGTCATTTTGGAAGAAAAATTTTCGCCAAAAAATGACCAAATAGCGAGGGTTTTTTGAAACATCCTGTACGTCATTCAGTCTAGCACAAAAGTCAAAGCACAGAAAACGGATTTGAAGACTATCTATAGTTCAGAACTGTCAAGTGGGGGGAAGTGAACGGGTATAGAAAAACTGAAGACAAATATATCGGGCTGAGACTTATTTCTATTTGTTAACTGGGTGGAGGATTTACGTAAATAAAACGGTTTATCATAAATATTTGATACCTTGAACTAGATTATTGGGGGGAGAGAACTTATAGGTTTAAAAAGAAAAATTTTAGAGCAAAAATGCAATTTTTGCAACTTTTCGCTTTAATATACAGATCTTCCCTGAATGAGGGAAGCATTTTTCGCTCCAAACATGTCAAATTTGAATTCCTCACATGTATTTACCCATAGAAATGTCATTTACAGAAAAAAATTTTGAAAATTTTTTCACGTGGGTGGCCTCCTCACCCTTTATTATGAGTAGCTCCCAAATAAGCATTAAATCAAACCTTTTATGAACGTTGAGCTTACAAACGGAACACTGTAGACCTTGGTTGATTAAGCCATATAACATCGAACCACAATGATCACAAAAGGTAAATCTCTTATAGGAATGTACAGAAAAACGATGAGGCATATTAATATTGAATCGACCCATTCCAGGCTAAAATAAAAATACAGGATGTTTCACAAAAAACCGCAATTTGGTCATTTTTTGGCGAAAATTTTTTCTCCAAAATGACTCAATAGAGGTATTTTTATGCGAGAAATCAATTATGCGCATCAAAAACCCTTGAAAACGTCTCCCAGACTATAAAATATCCAATTTTCGTATTTTTCAAGTAGGAATTCCTACCGAAAAATATGAAAATTGCCTAGTCTGGAAGGTATTTTGTGATGCACGTAATCGATTTTTCGCATAAAAATACCCCTAATAAGTCATTTTGTAGAAAAAATTTTCGCCAAAAAATGACCAATGGCGGTTTTTTTGTGGAACACTCCGTAATTTGGCATATAATTATAACAACTACCTCAACCATGTCGCCTTTACTATCATCAACACCGTCGGTCTTACAACCAGGACATTTCCAAACAACATCAAGATGACAGCGCTTGTGCACAACTACCGTACAAACTGAAAACAACAATCGAGTTATCAATCTATTCAAAAACAACAGCTTCAACTTACTTTGACACTGGTATCCTTGTTTGCCGAGTCCCCAAATGAATTCCTTACAATGTGCACAAAAAGTAGGCTGTGGCAGAAAAAGTGCCATAAATTTGTGACCCGTAACCTAAAAACAAAATTAAAATACCTCTTTTGTGGGAAATGCCCAAAAAGCACCAACAAAAGTTTTTTTTAAACAATTTTTTGCAACTTACCTCATGAATTTTCCGGCGCATAGCACCTCTCCTATGCTGGACATTGAAAGCTCCGGACCGTTCTTGGAAAACTCTTGGTGATTTACCCGCATCTTGTGGAGTTTCTAAAAATTGGAACTACAGGGTGTTAAAAAAAACCGCCATTTGGTCATTTTTTTTGGCAAAAACTATATTTTTCGACCGATTTTTTAAAGGTATTTTTATGCGAGAAATCGATTGCGCGCATCGAAAACCCTTGAAAACGCCTCCCAGATCATGAAATATCCAATTTTCGTATTTTTCAAGTAGCAATTCCTATCAAGAATAACTGAAAAAATACGAAAATCATATATTTCATAATCTCTGGGAGGCACTTTCAAGGTTTTTTCGATGCGTCACATGAGTTATTTTGAAGCAAAAATTTTCGCCAAAAAATGAGCGATGCTGGTTTTTTGGAACACCCTTTAAAAATCGAATTAAAAATCAAAATGAATAACCTGGAATCGCAAATAAACTATTAGAGGGACTAGGAAATAATGGGTTCATGCAAATTTTCAATCAAAACAAAATTAAATGCCTGGCAAGTTAACGAATTTAGAGTGCAAATTCATTTTAAGGAAAGCGAGAAAAAGCGATTGCCACTGTACATAGAGATAAGAGACTAAGAAAACTGATATCATTTTTGTATAAAGACAAAATTTTACCGCTCATAAAAAAGCTGTGTAAAAATGTACACGCCAAAAATTTAAATGCCTTGCTTTAGGGCCATCAAAGTGGGATAAAACAGACAAGTCATTGGGAAAGAGGGGTGTAGCCAGAAAAATTTTCGGAGGAGCTGAAGTATAAAATTTTTGGTGACTTTTTAATCATCGCGTTCCGCACAGCAAATTTTTTTTTTGTTAAAAATTCTTACTAAAAAGCAAAAAACTAGCAAAATTTTTTTTGCAGAGTTTTTTTTTTAAGCTGAAAATGCTCGGAAATTTACAATTTTTGATAAAACCTTGCTGCTTTTTTGGTGAAAAAATGGCTTATTTTAGTGAAAAAAAATTTTTTGATGAAAAATCATAATAGAGAACCATTAGGATTTTTAATTTTTCAAAAATATTGAGCATAAGAGGGAATCAAGAGGAAAATTTTTTCATTTTTCGGATTTTGGGAGGGGCTAGTTCCCCCCCTGTTAGCCCCTCCCCTAGCTACCCCACTGTTTGAAATAACTCACCTTCCATAAAAGTTCCCTGAATTTCAATAACAACATGTAGCTGTCCATGTGGCTCCAAATCAACCCAAATATCATTTGTACCCGTTAATTTGAGGTCTTCAAGACTAATTTTACAATTCGCTACAAAATCATCTGGCGGTAAAGCGCAATCGTGAAAGATAGTAAAGCCGATAAATTTTCCGTTATGAACTTCCGTCTAAACTCATTCATTAAAAAAAAATAAACAAATTTTCACTAACCTGGTAGTCTTCATTCCAATTAGGCGTTGTGGTTTTTGGCCGAGTAACCGTTTTGCCGATATGGTATTCATCACAGTCAACATTTACATATGTGTCAAGAGTTGTTTCAGTATTCGTGGTAAAACTAAAAAGTCCATCAGGGTCAAATTTTCGGGGGAAAAACGTCCAAAAGTTCAGAGACAACCGATAAAAATTCGGGGACACTACCCCTGTTGGATTTTGCATTTTTTGTATTGAAAATACCGAAAAACGTAAAATTCGACAGTGGTAGTGTCCCCGAATTTTTGTCGGTCTGTTCCCAAACTTTTGGACGTTTTTACCCGAACGTTTGTCCTCCCTTTGATATCTTCAATTGAATAGGAAAAAATCTCACCGTTTAGACCACTCGGTGGGACGCAATTCTCTGGCTTCGACAACCCGTACTTTAGCAGTACCGTTAAATACTGTCATTTTCTCCAATAAAAAAAAGAAACCTAAAAATACCTTAATAGTTTAAAGAATTCCTTCAGAAAACAACAAGATTTTCACCCACTAAAAAGGATGCCAAAAAAATTTAGAGCCAGTAAAATCATACAAGATCCATCCCGTTTAACGTTTACGTAGGATGGTAAATTTTTTAAAATGGAGGCGATAAAGTGAAAAGTAAAAAAAATGAAAAGTGTGCAGGACCGTAGCTATGTTAGGGCGCATTGGGCGACCCTCACTTCCGACATTGAAACATTCTTCAAAACGTAAGTTTCGAACAGGACCCGGCAGTTATGCACTATCCTCCCATGCTGAAAACAAAAAAATCCATTTTTCATCTTTTTTAGACTCAAGGTTTTGGTTTAGGCTAAAGACTTAGGCCTAAGTCTAAGCTTAGGCCTAAACCTAGGTTTAAGCCTAGGCTTAGACCTAGGCCTAAGCCTTTAGCTTAAACCAAAGACTTGAGCCAAAAAGGATGAAAAATTAATTTTTTTGTTTGTTTTTAGCCTGGAGGATAATGAGGATATCATATCTAGACCGCACTCCATGTATGCATCTGAGCTTTGATCTCGAAGAAAAGCTCAGGATCATTGAAGAAGCGGTAAAAAATAGAAACAATCATTGGTTGGCGCAAGTGTTTAAATCTGTTGTACAACAGATTTTCTGTCGTGTTGAGGGTCCTAGTGCCGTTATCATAGTTCGGAAGGGACCCACTTTTTTTTTGGACCCCATGGGTCCGGAACACCATGGGGTCCGGGGTCCATGGGTCCCGGGACCCAAAGGACCCATACAAGATTTTTGCAATACTTCTTCCAAATTCCTGGATATTCTATTATTTTGAGTTATGGGGTCCTAGGACCCATGGACCCCGGACCCCATGGGGTCCCGGGACCCACGGACCCCGGTGGGGTCCCGGACCCATTTCCGAACTATGGCCGTTATGCAACACGGCACTAGGACCCTCGTTACAGTTACGAGCGCTCGTTATCGAGCACACTCATCACGACCTCTCGTTACAGAAACGCTAAAAATTCAATTTTTTCATACACAAAAATTGAAAAAAGTTATTTATGATGTCCCCCTCCCCCATTTTTTTGCCCCTGACAGGTTGTAACAAGCGATTTCTGTAACGAGAGGCCGTAACGAACGGTCGTGAATTCGCGTCATAACGATGGTTCTAGTGCCGTTTTTTGGGAGCTGGAATATTTTCCTTTTGAATTTTCTACCGTTTTTCTATATGGAAACAAAGTTAGCGAAGTCGATTTTGAACATTCGAACATTTAAACATTTCGATTTTTCCAGCATAGAAAAAACACTTAAAATTCAATTTTTCGACCTCTAAAATAGAGAATTTTGGAAAAAAATAACATCGCCATTGGATTCCCCGTTAACTTTTACCTATATGCATGTCAAATTTTGATCGATTTATAACATTTTAACGAAATACGCGATTAAAATTTATATCCAATCTGTTCATTTTTGTAACACTTATAAATTTTGTTGTTGCTATTACTAACTCTTATCTATTCGATCATATGGAATTTCTGATAAAAAAATTTTTATAGTCTCTCAAATGATCTAAAATTAGGAGTCTCCTGGCACATGATTTGGCAAATAAAAACTTACCCACAATTTTTACACGTGCATTATTTGTCTAGAGTCCACTTACTACATATATCAGGATGACCTTGAGGACTGTTTGTTCGCTGGTGTGGACAAGGCATAGATCTGTTCGGACTTTGACTTTACTCTTATCATCGAGGCCGGCGCCGTAGGAAATTTTTAAAGAGAACTTTGTAGTTGAGAATACGAAAGACACGGGGAAGATTGACAAGTGCAGAACATTTTTATTATTATTTGTTACAAGGTCATATAATGATATCAAAAGGATGAGCAAAATTGTTAGTTGCAGATATTCAAGAACATGGGGGAGGGGAATCGAATTTTTTTTCAAATTTTAGAGCTACTTCGGCTCTTGTACCTCTGATTGAACGTGGTGTCTAAAATCGAAAAATTTTATAATTTTTCGAAATTTTCTCAAAAATGACTCTTAAGAGTAATTTTATGCGGGAAATACGTTGGCGATTTTTACGTAAAAACGCTTCCATTTTTTAGAAAATCGGTCATTGAAGACAGAGAAAGTAGCACAGTCAACTCTCTATATAGTGACACCCTTGACTAGAGAAATTTCAATGATTGACTAGTGTAACTTTTTTCAAGATAACCTACTGAGTCAGTTTGGTTTTTTATGATGCTAAAATATAGAACTTAAAGGCCCAATTCCTAGCTTGAACCGTACGGTTCACTGTCAACCGTACGGTTAACCGTGAACCGTACGGTCAACCGTGAACCGATCGGCTGACGGTTGACCGTACGGTTCAAGCTAGGAATTGGGCCAAAAAAAATCAAACTAGTCAGCAGGTTATCTTGAAAAAAGTTACACTAGTCAGTCGTTGAAACTTCTCTAGTTAACTTCCAGCCCCTGCCTTTATCGTTTTTACTAAAAAATAAGCGAATTTCAACCGATGTTAACATTTTGCGACCTCTAGCCTCGGTCCCTTTTATACCCTGGGATATTGCACGAAATGTAAAGTTGAAAAAATGCACTAAAAAGTGCATTTTTTGTTCAACTTTACACTTTTCATTTTGTGCAATACCCCCTGTTTTTGTCTTTATCAATCTTGCATTTTTTTCGTTTTCGTGTTATTTTAACGATTTCGTGTTTTTTTTAATCAATCGAATCTTAGCCTTGTTGATCATAGCTTTGTTTGATCCCCTTCATAAAAAGCAAGTTTTTGGCGGGAATCCGTTGTTGGTCAGTCTGCCGGCCCATTCAGATGGCCGATTTTTTTACAATTCCGATATGTGTGTAATATATTCTTTTCAATTGACCCTTGAGAGCCGCTGGCTTCAAGTTTACTATTACACTGTGTTCTTTCTTTATTCGCTGTGTTTATATTTTGATAAGTAAAAAAAGATAAAATCTTTATTTTTAGGCTAATCAAGAAATTGTATATTTGCTAATTATTAGTGATTTCTTCTGCTTTTTGTAATTTTAAAAAATGGTTATATTAACTGAAGAACAATTTCATGAGGCCGAGAAAAATGGCTTATGGAAGTCACAATTGGAGAAAGATGCTTGTGGTGTTGGCTTTGTTTGTTCGATTAAAGGAATTCAAACGCATAAGGTACAAAATTTTTACATGGATCAAGCAAATTGAGAGAGAGTACAGGGTGTTTCAAAAAAACCTTCATTTGGTCATTTTTGGGCTATAATTTAAAAAAAATTTTCTCCAAAAAATACTTAGGGGTATTTTTATGCGAGAAATTGATTGCGTGCATTGAAAAACTATTGAAAATTCCTCCCAGACCATGAAATATTCAAGAAATTTCTACCGAAAATAGCTGAAAAATAGGGAAATTGGATATTTCTTTGTCTGGGGACATTTTCAATGGTTTTTCCATGTGCCGATTTTTCGCATAAAAATTTTGAAAAAATTTTCAATTTTATATGAATTTTTCGATTTTTGAGAAATTTTTTAGGAATTTTTTTTAGGAACTTTTTAATTTGAAAAATTTTTCAAAAATTGAAAAGTTTGCCAAACTTTTCTCACTCTTTCTATAAGAATGAACTATATATCTTGATTTTCAAAAATATAACAAAGTATTTTTAGATCCTACAAGAAGCTCGAACAATGCTAGAACGAATGGCGCACCGTGGCGCATGTGCCTGTGATAACGATTCTGGCGATGGTGCCGGCGTGTTAACAGCAATCCCCGACCAACTCTACCGTGACGACCTCAACGAAACAGACAACATTGAGCTTCCACCCCTTGGGCAATATGCCACTGGGATGTTGTTCTTGGAAAACCACACGTATAAACAGGCGAAGGAGTCGTTTAGCGAATTGGCACGCGGTTGCAACCTCCGTGTTATTTGTTGGCGAAAGTTGGACACCAATTCCGCTTGTTTGGGCGATGAAGCGAGAAAGACCGAGCCTTGCATTCGACAAGTACAGGGTGGACTTAAAAAAGCCGAAATTTTGACGAAAAAATTTTCGAAAATTGTTTCAAAAAGTGATCTATTAGGGATAATTTTATGCGAGAAATCGATTGCGCGCATTAAAAAATTCTGAAAATGCTAACTTAGCCATGAAATCGTCATTTTTTCGATTTTTT
>JAQGCP010000726.1:0-15036 GCA_034699885.1 Acrobeloides thornei | reverse complement strand
AGTCCAGTCAGTTAAAATCATATGAAAAAATGATATATTCAGAAAGATCATGAAAAATGGAGCATTTTTTGTTTTTACGCATCATCTGAATCGTTTTCCCCATCTAGATAAATTCATTTGAAAATATGAATTCGTGTACATGTTTTCGTTGTAATAGTCAAACTTTTTAAAATTTTTTGCTTTAAAATCGTGAAAAAATAGCATCAATCGACAGGAAATTTTATACTGAACAACTTTGCTAATTGAAGTTTGCGTAAAAATTCTTTTCTCCGATCAAAAATGCAAAATAAGTTTAAATTGTTAATTTTTGTATATTGAAACGAAAGCCCTGCATAAATTTAAACTTATTTTGCATTTTTGATCGGAGAAAATAATTTTTCACGCAAACTTAAATTAGCAAAGTTGTTCAGCATAAAATTCCCTGTCGGTTGATGCTATTTTTTCACAATTTTTCAGCAAAAACTTTTAAAAATGTTGATTATTACAACGAAAACATGTACACGAATTCATATTTTTAAATGCATTTATCTCGATGTTGAAAACGATTCAGAGGGTGCCGTAAAAACAAAAAATGTTCAATTGTTCATGATCTTTTCGAGTATATCATTTTTTTCATATGGTTGTAACTGACTAGCCTGGTCCTTTTTAATGTAGTAGGATTTCCAAAAGAGACGATTCCTGTGGCTTTATCATTTTGTTTCGTTAAAAATCTTCATTGACTTGAAATCTATATTTTTTTTAATTTTTGAAGCAAAAATGGAAGCCAAAAAGTTGAGCTACATAAAGGTAATTCCTACTCAAAATGACTTATTTGATCAAATTTTTAGCACTTATTTTTATTTTCTACACTTTGCTTTAACTTTGCTTTATGTCAAAATCAAAACGCGAGCGAAAAATTCATGTCTTCCCAAGTCGAGGCTTGTCGGAAACAGTTTCAAAACAAAGACAAGCTGACTACACTTGAGGGACTAGTTGGCACAGGATGGGATAATTTGAGAAACATGCCTATGTCATCGGTGTTAAGTTCGAAGTTTGATGAGTGCCGTGCAACACCGGACGGGATTTATTTGATTCCCGATCATATGCAAGTAGGATTTAAGATAATGTAGGGCAGCGTATCATAGGCAGAACATAAAAAACATCCTTCCTCTTGTTTATTAGGTGAGAAGATAGGTCTAAAATCATATATGAGCGGGTGGGTGGATGGGGAGAGGGTCTGAATTGTTTTTGAAAAGTACAAGGGAAGTCTAGGTTTCTGCCTCCCAAAGTGTGGGGGCGGTCTAAAAAATCGTCGACCAAAAAAGTCGCAAAATTGCCATTTTTAGTCATTTTTATCAAAAATGCCTGACGACCAAAGAAAAGTCGCCAAAAATTGCGGGGGAGGGGTCCGAATTCGGACTCCTACCCACGTTTTTCTAGAAATGATCCCTCTAGGGGTAAAAACATGCGGAGAATCCGAATTTGACATTTATAAAATTCTACGGATTCAAGAATAGACATTAGATAAATTTGTTGAATTTAGGTCTTCCCTGCCAAAAAACTAGACCTCGATAAAACGGCAAACTATTATGAAACTTTTTCTGACTACTTCAACTCCCGAACCGATACCATCAATTTCGAAGAAGACGGCACTTTCAAGCATTTTGGAATCTCTGGTTCGTTTGATGCGAAATTTCAAAATTCGAAAGAAAAATTCATCTCGGAAAAATCTTCCTTGTTACATACAAGCTTACGCTATCATGCATATACTTTGTTGGTTCAATCACAAACCGAGTTGAATCAAGATTTTGTATCAAGATTATATGGGATCTATGATGCTTTGAAGAAGGGGTTGACAAGAAAAGCGAAATATTTAGGTAAGTTTATAAAGTCAGGTCAGTTCTGCCTGACCCTGCCCACCCGGCGTGAATTGTGCCAGGACGGTAGTGCCATACAGATCTCTAGATCTTACAAAAATTTAGCCTATTTTTTCAGCCGAGCTGATCATCCAAGACTTTGGCACTCATGCCATCACCAAGGCCGAAGTTGGTGCCATCATCGAACAAGAAGACTACATCGATTCAAAATCGACCCAAGATCAAGAAACTTCATTGGATGAGCTCAAATCAGCTGCTTCCGCAAGTTTTTATAGCATTATCAACTTTAAAATCTCAGCCGGAAGAACTGTTTCATCCAAGACACAAGAGAAATTTAGCTCATCGTTGAAACATACAAAAATTTATACTAAGGGTGGTCCTGGGATAAATCAGTTGTTGGATGTAGTCGCAGAGCAGAAGGATGATAAACAGGTATGTAGCAGAGACATGCATCCCATTCCGAAAAAAAGATTAAATCAATCTGCATCATACATGGGCAGAGAGGGTCCATATTTTCGAAAAAATTGCGAGGGGGAGGGTATAAGGAGCAAAATCCCAAATTCGCTGAAGAGAGAGGGAAACTAAAGTCTTTGACGGAGTATAACTTTTTGTACAATTGTGATTCGCACGGACTTTTCGTACAGTTATTTTTTGTACAAACACTTTTTGTACAGAACTTTTCGTACAGCACAAGTTTCGTACAACACTTTTCCTACAATTATTTTTCATACGAAAAGTTCGTATTTGTACGAAAAGTACCTGTACGAAAAGTTCGTACGACAAATAATTGTACGAAAATTACCTTGTACAAAAGTTCGTACGAAAAATAATTGTACAGAACAATTGTACGAAAAGTTTGTACGAACCACAATTGTACGAAAAGTTATAGTACCAAGAAATCGACTATCCTGAATCGATTTAACATGGTTTCAAAAAAATCTGGGTGTGGCAGATCTTGTTGTTCCTTTGTAAGATAGAAAGGAGACAAAGAAAGGGCGGACTTGGATTTAAGAAAAAAAGAAATTTAAAAACTGATCAAAAGTAATTTCTACCTTTGACGGTTTATTCGATGCACTAATATAAAACCTCAATGGGCACATTAAAATTTTATTGCGACAATATTAACATAAAAGATTTTACTTAAAGAAAAATGCATTTATATTCCTTCTATGCTCACAATAAATGATTACAAAGTTCAAAAAATCTTTTAAGTTTTGACAGATTATGTGAGACATCGAAATCATTTACCACTTTGAATCTCTTCTTCTAAAAGTGTCTACCCTAATAAAAGTATTCTTTGTTCATGTATCTTATATGCTTTTAGCTTTTAATAGATTTAAATGTAGACACAGGTTATTCAGCAAGTTTCTATTTTGATTAGTAAAATTTGTTTTGCTGTGTAAAACAGACCCAAAATTTTATTTTATTTTCTTGGTTGCAGGGTATGAATGAAAGAAACCTAGAATACATTTTACACAAAACTAATCACAGAGCAAATTGATTCGATGGTTGGTCGCCCATAGTTTGATTAATAATCTAATCTAACACAATATGTATAAATTCGAAAATTATTGACAAACGGGAAATACACTTCAATTAAAGACATAAAATGTTGTTTTATTTTAAGGTAATATTTTTCTTTTCTTATCTTAAATATGGACATGCAGGTACGGACTTTTGGAAAAAGTTTTAGTTCTTATCAACTATCTTTATCAGGTCAATCAAGAGTATCCCGGAATCGAGGTTATTTTTGTAGTTTGCTCTCAGTACTACAAGAACATATCCATCTACCCAGTTATTTTGTTAATCCCGACGAGATATAAGCTCGACACCAATAACTTCGGCTCTCGGCAGACCCGGATTTCTGCTGTCTAAGAGCTATAACTTTTTAAGGAAATTGTTTGGAAAAAATTAAAACAAGTTATACTAAACTTTTAACATAAAAAATTAAGCAGCTTTGTTGTTTTTCGTACTAATCGTACCAGAAGCAAAAAATTCCACCGCCCGAAACTTCTGGTACGACCAGCACTAAAAACAAAATCAAGATGGCTTATTTTTTACGTTAAAATTTTAAAGGGGGGTGCATTTTTGCGACCATTTGGGAGAAGGAAATTTTTTTTCGTAAAAATGACCCTATTGGGGGTAAAATCATGCGTAAAATCGATTGTGCGCATTCCCGAAGCTTAAAAACGCTTTATTGATCTGATTCAGGGAAATAAGAGTGTTTATTGAAGCGAAAATCCAACATGTACTAATTTCCCTGAATCAGGGTCAGGGAAGCATTTTCAAGTTTCGGGAATGCGCGCAATCGATTCTCCGCATGAAATTACCTCCAGAAATATGATTTTGAGGGAGAAATTTGAAAATTTTTCGATTTTCGCTTCAATACACACATCTATTCCCCTGAATCAGGGTCAAGGAAGCATTTTCATGCTTCGGGAATGCGCGCAAATAATTTTTCGCATGATTTTAGACCTATATAGGCTGTTTTTGCAAAAAAATTTTCGACCGAGATTAGCCCCTAAATGTTATCCCTCCTTTAATCAAATTCAATTTTTTTTACTATATCTTTATAGACTTCAAAGTTCCATTAAAAATTTACCTTATGTAATGTCGTTTGATCAATCGTTTCAATAATCAACTTTTTATTGAATCAGGGATTTAAAACACATGTTCATATTTTCGTTGTAATACACTGTAGAAACTTCACTGCGATTAACTCGGAGCAATAAGAGATTCAGAATTTAATATAAAAACAAAAAATTCTCCATTTTTCATGGACTTTCCGGATATCAACAAATTAACAAATTTGAAAATATTTCCCTGCCCCTGATTCAAGGTCAGTGTATTGAAGCGAAAATGAAAGTTATTAGTTTTTCATATGAGAATACTAGTTTTTGGGGTTTTTCGATGCGGGGAATCGATTGTGCGCATCTCCGAAGCTTGAAAATGCTTCCATGCCCCTGATTCAGGTATGTGTATTGAAGCGAAAATTAAATTTATTACTTTTTTATATGAAAATACTCGTGTCTGGGGTTTTTTGAGGCGAAAAATCGATTTTGCGCATTCCCTACCTTGAAAATACTTCCCGGATGCGTGCAATCGATTCCCCGTATCGAAAAACTCGAGAAACGAGTTTTTTTAACATAAAAAACTTTAAAAAGTTGATTTTCGCTTCAATATACTGACCCTGAATCAGGCAAGCTTTTTTCAAGCTTCAGGAATGCGTGCAATCGATTTCCCGTATCGAATTACTCCTAATATACTCAATTTTAGAGAAATAATTTTTGGGTCCGAAATTCATGAAAAAATGGTAAAGTGGAACTTTTTTTGGCTACACGAAACTTTTTATTGAATCATACAAATTGAACATTGAAACGAAAATAAACATGAATCCTTATATAGCTTTTTTGATGCATCCCTGCGTGGTCGTATGGCGGGAAAATCAGGATTAGTACTAACTACAAGTCTAAGCCCAAGTCTAAGTCTAAGCCAAGTAGTACTAATCCTAATTTTCCTGCCATACGACCACGCAGGGACGCATCAAAAAAGCTATATAACGGTCCATTTTCTTTTCGTTTCAATGTACACGTTGCCTGATTCAATAAGAAAGTTCCATGGTAGCCAAACAAAAATTTCGACTATAAAATGGAATTTGCATCCCTGCGTGGTCGTATGTTTTTTCGCTTTCTATTGTGAACCCTTAAAATCCATCGACTGTTCTTGTGTAATGTTTACTCTTTAAGGCTTCTTGCTTATCCCTTATTTTCAATAGAATTATCCGTTTTACGTAAAGGGCTTACGTCGAAAGTCACAAAGAGAAATGGAGTTCTGCATGCCCGCGCCTTGGCTTATAGTAAATCCTCAATCTTCGTAATCAAGTAAAAGCCGATTAATCCTTTCGGCATCTCTCATTTATTCATGTAAACGAAGAGGTGTGTCAATTCTTCAAGACTTCCAGAGATTAGTATAAATGGCACATATCAGGCGACAGCCTAATATGTTATTCTCAAAGATTAATATATAGGATGTTGGTGTGGAAAGTTGTATTTTAAAGGATCAGCCCACTCGGGAAAAAACTTCATGTAAAAATTATATATTCGGAAAATTCATGAAAAATGGAGACTTTTGTGTTTTTATGGCAAGTACTGAATCGTTGTAGTTTTTGAAAGAATTGCGTTTGAAATTTGAATTTGAGTTCATGTTTTCGTTGTAATACACAAACTTGAATTTTTGCGGAAAATTCGATTTTGCATGGATTTTTTAAACTCCCATAAGTGAATATTGTAGCAATTTTTTATAGCTAAATGAGACGAACAAAATGACACCAAAATGAGCAAATTTGAACATTGTTTTAGGTTATTAAAACGAAAATTCTGATTCAGGGTTTTCGTTTCAATAACCCAAAACAGTGTTCAAATTGGATAATTTTGGTGTCCTTTTGTTCGTCTCATTTAGCTATAAAAAATTGCTACAATATTCACTTATGGGAGTTTAAAAAATCGATGCAAAAATTGATTTTTCACGAAAATTTAATTGTTCGAGGAAAATTCGATTTTTGTTTAAAAATTCAATTTTTGGCCAAAATTCGATTTTTGTTTTAAAATTCTATCTTTCATAAAAATGTATTTTTTCATTTTATGAAAGTTTAAAAATCGATTTTTCCGCAAATTCAAAAAGTTCGTGTGTATTACAACGAAAACATGATCAAATTCAAATTTCAAACGCAATTCTCTCGAAAACTGCAACGATTCAGAAAATGCCGTAAAAACAAAAAATGCTCCATTTTTCATGAATTTTTCGAATCTATAATTTTTACATAGAGTTTTTTTTCAGAGTGAACTGGTCCTTTAACTTTTTATTTTTTCAGAGTGACTTTATTTTTGTGATGAGCCATGCAATTAGCCATCTTTCATTCCCCTTGTCTTTGGGGATGGTAATGGTGGCCGAAGCTACGCCAAATTATTGCAAGTCTGTGCCTAAATTGGACGCTCCTATGTACAGGGTGAGTATAGCGTTTTTCATGTCTAGCTTAAAAAAAATATCGTTACTTGGCGAAGTGATAAGGAAGCCGCCCATCCGATAGCAAGTTAAGCAACGTTGGGCCCGCAGGATCTATTAAACTAGAGTTCGATCCCCCCCTTCCCACCGCCATAAAAACGTTATATATTGTTTCATAAAAATGGTAACACTCAAGTTCAATCCTTTTTTGTGCCCACTAGCCATTTCGTTTTAAAAAATCTCATAGCAAAATAGCATTTTGTTGTTTTAAGGTTTTTACGACTACCCCGGCGACAATCACCGATAGCGAAAGTGAAAATGCAAAATCAAAAGATTTGATCAAACCCGATCCTAGCTCGGCTCCATTCTCTCCAGATGTGCTGCCAGTTTTGGATGCTGCTGGTTTTCGTTTGGTTCCCATGGAGCCTGTGGAGATTGCTCTTCATTTGACGGAAGATCATAATGAAGTTAATGATCTAGTAAGATTTAAAATGGCTAAAGTGTTATAGTAGAACAATAGTAGAATAGTAGGAACAATAGTGGATTGTACCTATGGCCGAGTGGCTAAAGCACTCGGCTTTCATTCAAACATTGCGGGTTTAATCCCGCGCCAAAAGTCAGTTTTTATTTTGTTGTCAAAATTTATGAAAATTTTTGCATATCCATATTTTCATGCGGGAAACACGATGGCGCTATTATTTTTCCATGAAAATTTTTGAAAAAATTCGAAAAATCTCAAAAAAGGTCTGAGTGGCCAGCCTAGGTTTGGTCGGCCCTAAACACCTCTAGCTCCGCGGAAGCATAAAATTTCGATCAATTCAAAATAACCCCCATGGATCTTTGAGCCTTCTTCGGCACGCTTACAAACATGTTTTTCCCGATGTCACGCGTACACATGCGTGTCTTCTTGCGTGTCAACGATTGAAACTTTTCTAATGAAGTTAGCCCTTGGCCAAACATTTATCCGCCTATATATCATTATTTTCGGGGATGGTTGGCAACAACATAAATTCTGGATTTATTCTATCACACAATTTCTCGACTCCTTTGGTATGCTTTTTTATATCTTTGAGTTTCTTTAATATAATTTCTTCACTTTTCCAAATCTAAGCCACAGCCTAAGTCTAAGCCTAAGCCCAAGCCTAAGCCCAGGCCTAAGTCACAGCCTAAGTTCAAGCATAAGTCTAAGCCTAATCCCAAGCCTAAGTTCAAGCATAAGCCTAAGCTTAAGCCTAAGCTTAAGCCTAAGCCTAAGCTTAAGCCTAAGCCTAAGCTTAAACCTAAGCCATAGTCTAAGCCAACTACGGACAGGGCGCAAAAAACCGAAGAAGGCATGGTACGGGTCTAAATTAAAAATAAATGTCGCCAATCGATTCATCTCCTCAAGAGCTTCAAAACAAGTACTATATCATGGATTTTCCCATGATCGAGTGGCTAACGTGGTCAGCCTTTATTCATAGGGCACGGGTTCGAATCCCAGCCCGAATTTTTCATGAAAATCGGATAATTTTAAGTTCGAGCCGGAATTCGAACTCGCGCCTTTAAAATGCAAATCAGTCACTTTACCCACTCGGCCATGTGGAAACCCCCAAATCTCCATGATATGGTACTCGTTTTGAAGCTTTTGGTGAGCCGAGTCGATTGGCAACATTTATTTTTAATTTTGACCCATGCTATGCCTTTTCGGTTTTTTTGCGCGACATGCTCATAGTTTGTTTGGGCTTAGGCTTGGGCTTAGGCTTAGGCTTAGGCTTAGGCTTAGGCTTAGACTTAGGCTTAGGCTTGGGCTTAGGCTTATGCTTTTGATGTAGAAAACCCCCCAAAATCCCCCATGATATGGTATTCATTTTGAAGCTTTTGGCGAGCTGAGTCGATTAGCAACATTTTAGTTTTGACCCATGCCATGCCCTTTTCAGTTTTTTGCGCGCCGCTTCTTACAAAGGATTTTTTACGTCAAACACACGCGTTATTAGACAATAGGATATTTACTTGACGATTAAACTTTTCAAGCCTTTCATGTTTATGTGTATAAGCTTATGGCGTAAGCACTCTGTATCGAAAATAAGGTTTCCTGTCAAGGCACTTCTCTAATTATTCCAATAATTCATTCGAGATCTTTCTTGTTTTTGCTCTTCATTAATCGCTTTCTTGTGTCTATTTAGAAAAAGTACTTTTGCAACAATTTTTTAAAACACTAATGGTGTTAAAGGACCAGTCAGGTCGGAAAAAGTTGCCATTTTTTGTGTATATTCAGAAAGTTGATGAAAAATGGAGCATTTTTGTTTTAACGGCATGTTCTGAATCGTTGTAGTTTTTGAGAAAATTGGGCGTGAAGTTGGTGATTTTGAAATTTGTGTATTACAACGAAAACATGAACAATTTCAAACACAACTATCTCAACAAATAGAAGTTGTAAGATTTTCACTGCGTTCATATTTTCGTTGTAATACACAGATTTTTCAAAAATTGTCAACCTCAAACGCAATTTTCTCGAAAACTACAACGATTCAGAGGGTGTCGTAAAAACAAAAAATGCTTCGTTTTTCATGAACTTTCCGAATATATAATTTTTTCATGGTGTTTTTTATCCGAGTAGACTGGTCCTCGAAAAAGTACTTTTTAGGCGAAGGACCTAGACTCAAACTACACAAATGACCTCGAAGAATTAAGACGAAAACGACTACAACGTTTGAACATGCCCCTTATTTATCGAATGTACGAAAGTCAGGTATGAGTCATCATTTTTTCGAAGTAATACACAGAGTCACCATGTTTTCGTTGTAATACACAAATCATCATGTTTTCATTGTAATACGCAGAATCATCATGTTTTCGTTGTAATACACAGATTTTTATCTTTGGTTAGTGCCCTTTTACTGATTAATCTTTTAGTCCGAAGAAATCCGTGGCACAATTCGCGGCCCAGATGATGCCGACTTCCATCCGGAAGAGGCTAGTAAAGCATTACGGAATGCATTAGCTGCAGGCATACGTAAGTAGATATTAATCGTGATTACACCCGCAACACCTGTTTTAGAAAGTGATGACAAAACGATCATTAACGTGCTACTTGCGCATAACAACTTCCAACGTCAGAAGATTGTTGACACTTACGCAAACATGTATAATCGAGTAGGCTATTTTTGATGTTGCCATAAAATTCGATCATAAGTCTGATTCTGGGATGATATATGTAGTATCATTTCCGGCGAGACGAACAAAACGACACCACATTTATTCGATTTGATAATTGTTTTGGGTTATTGAAACGAAAACCCTGATTCAGAGTTTTCGTTTCAATAACCCAAAGCAATTACCAAATGGGATAAATTGGGTGTCGTTTTGTTCGCTTCGTTGAGCTATAAAGAATGCCGTCTTTCTTTTTTTTTATCTCAGACAGATTTTTGCGTTTTGCTACAAAAAACTATTTTAGAAACTCCTTGATGACATCGAAGCAGAAACTGGGGGATATTTTTTGGAAATCACAACGGCCTTACTCCAACCGGCACATATCTATTCGGCGCGGCTGTTATACTATGCAATTTCGGTGAGAGATTTTTAAAAAGGATTCATCAACAACATATACTAATTAAACCTATTCAGCTTCAGAGTCGCTCATACAATCGAAGCATCGCAGTGGAAATTGGCCTCACATGTACCGCATCGGTGAGTCTATTTACTTCCTGACACATCGAAGATCATAAATATAAAAAACAAAACTACACCGAACAAAACACGACATCAAATTTATCCAATTTGAAAATTGTTTTGGGTTATTAAAACGAAAATATGAATCAGAATTTTCGTTTCAATAACTCAAAACAATTTTTAAATTGGATAATTTTGGTGTTTATTTAATGAAAGTTGAAAAAATCGGTGCAAAAATGGAATTTCCCTCCAAAAGTCTGTGTATTGAAACGAATGCCTGAGTGCAGGCTTAAACTTTTTTTTAGTGTTTACTATTAAAAAAATTTAGCAACTCAAAGTCATTCGCGATGCGTATTTGTCAGAATATAAAATAAGTCTCGAGAGAGATCTAAACATGAAGGTGGAAGGAGTTTTCGGGAAAATGCTTCAACAGCTTTTGTTGCGCGCTAAAGATCCCGAACCAAATGTTGATATGGGACAAGTGGAGAAGCTCTTGGATCGTTTAAAATCGGTAAGCAAAATCTGCTTTTTTATAATCTTATATGTTAAAGGACCAGTCCATTCGGAAAAAAACACTATGAAAAAGTTATATATTCGGAAAGATTATGAAAAATGGAAAATTTTTTGTTTTTACAGCAACTTCTGAATCGTTGTAGTTTTCGAGATAATTGCGTTTGAAAATTGAATTTCGTTCATGTTTTCGTTGTAATACACAGATTTCAAAAATCGCCAACTTCAAACGCAATTTTCTCAAAAACTACAACGAATCACAGGGTGCCGTAAAAACAAAAAATGCTCCATTTTTCTTGAACTTTTCGAATATATAACTTTTTCATAAGTTTTTTCCGAGCCTTTGAACCATCAAATTTTAGTCCGATAATGGTGTAGAAGAGATTGGCAGAAACAGCGACTTGTTCAACCAAATCTTCATCTCCCAAAGCTTATCCCAAATTCGAGCACTCGTGGATCGCTTTGATGCGCTGGCTGTCACACCTGATGTTGAATCCAAACCAAAAGACTTCGAATCACTCGTACGAAAAAGCTCAAATCTCCATTCGGACGTGAGACACATGATCTTGTTATACTTGAAGATTTCCCAGAATGTGCAACTCTATTTTGCTGAAAAGCTGCATGAAGCCGTATCAGGGAATCGCGCCGACCACGTGGCGATTATCCGGATATTGGTCATGAGGAGTGAAATTGATCTCTATGATATTTGCCAAGAATACAAGGTAAAAACATTTTTTATTTTATTAACACGAGGATGCTCTTTCAAATTTCTTTATTCTGTTATTTTCAGCTATTCTGCAGCAACATTCAAAAAAACTTTTTGCAAAAAAAGTTGTTATTTATACAAAAGAAAAAAATATAAACAAAATTAAAAATCCGATTTTAATCGTGTACTTGGCTCAGTGGTAGTGCTCGAAGATTCGAGTCTAAGGGTCTCGGGTTCGAATCCCACCTGAGTCGATTTGATTTTGCTGGTTAGAAAACTTTTTTTTCAAAAAAATTTTTCTTGAATATTGCTCAGAATAGCTTAAAATAACAGAAAATATCGGAGATTTGGTGGAGTATTCCCATGTTAAGCTCTAATGTTTAGCGCAAATATGGACGACATTTATCTTTGGACCTCAAAACTACATGCAGTGGTGATTTCTTACGCCTTTTGATTCAACTTTTACATCCTATCGATACTCCTGAAGATTTTTGAATTTTTTTACGTTTTGCAAATAAAATTTTTTAACTTTTTATTGTCTTCAATAAAGAAAACAGCATCAACAAATCGAAAAAATGCTTTCTAGATCCTGATTCAGGGAATGGGGTTGGTGTATTGACGCGAAAATCGAGCATTTTTCTTTTTTCGCCAGGAAATCATTCATATAGGGGCAATTTTATACGGGGGAATCGATTGCGCATGTTTTCTAAGCATGAAGAAATTTTAACCCCCCCCCCCATGTGGATGATTTTCGGACGAAAAAAGAAAATTTTTCGATTTTCGCTTCAATATAACATTCCTATTCCCTGAATCAGGGTCAAGGAAGCATTTTCATGCTTCGGGAATGTGCGCAATCGATTTCCCGCATAAAATTACCCATATATGTGTCATTTAAAAAAAATTTTCGTTTCCCAAAAATGCACTTTTTTGAATCTCCCTGTGTGTAATCTCTGCCTAGATTAAAAAACAAATTAGCCAACGTTTTCTTAAAAATAAAATTACCATAAACGATTTGAAATAAAGCATTGTTCTTGTTTAATTCAACAAATTGTGTGTGGTCCTTGTGTGTCTATTTTTCCTTGGTTTTATGTCGCTCGGCGGTCATTTCATGGTAATTTTGGTTGATTGTTCACGGAACACTCTAGCTCATTTCGATTCTGCCTTCCTCCGAAATACGATGTTTTTGTGTGTGTTCAGAAACGAAGAAGTGTTGAGAAAGAAAGGAACGGCGAATTTATTGCTTTTCATTGGAGGGATAAAAATTGTTGAGTTCGAATCGATTTTATAGCTTCTTTTTTTGTAAAATTGGGAAAAAATTTATGGATTTTGAATTCGGTCTATTTTGTGTTGGTTAGTAAAACACTCGTAGGTTCGTTTTAGGGGTTCAAAAGTTCGTAAGATCGTTCAAAAGTTCGTAAGATCATTCAAAAGTTCATATAGGTTTGTAGAAAAGTTCGTAAGATCGTACAACGGTTCGTTTAAAAGGCCAGTCCAGTAAGTTAAAATCATATGAAAAACTTATATATTCGAAAAGATCATGAAAAATGGAGCATTTTTTGTTTTTACGGCATGTGCTAAATCGTTGTAGCTTTCGAGATAATTGCGTTTGAATTTGTTACAAGCTCTTCGTTGTAATACACAAACTTTTTTGAATTTTTTTGCAAAAAAATCGATTTTTGCATCAATTTTTTAAATTTTCATAAAATGAACATTGTAGCAATTTGTATAGCTAAATGAGATGAACAAAATGACACCAAAATTATTCAATTTGAACATTGTTTTGGGTTATTGAAACAAAAACATGAATCAGAAAATTTCGTTTCAATAACCCAAAACAATGTCCAAATTGAATAATTTTGGTGTCATTTTGTAGCGGAGGTTGTGCTGAACGACCCAATAGATTCAATACCATTTGGCCATAACGAATTCTGGCCATAAATGAATCGTAGAGTAAATAACCTTGACGAAAATTTGTTTGTTTCCGGGTAAATTTTATGCAATTTTCGGGACCTATGATAAGGAACATCTTTATGGTTTTTTTAGCCAATCAAAGCTTAATGATATAATTATGTTTTTTCGGACACTAGAGAAGAAGGAATACGTGTCCACTGAGCTTCATTCCCTACACTGCTGTGAGATCATCATAATTCTTACTTGATAAGCTTGACGCTGATTATGTGCATCAAGAACTTGTATATCATGAACCCTATGAAATATTGGCATTTTTACAAGTGTGCTCAAAGGAGTTCCACCACCATTGTGTACGGTGACTAAATAATTGGTCGTTTGCCTATAAATTTATAAGTACTGGAAGCCAAGCGCTCGGGGGGGAGGTGGGTGACTCCGAGCGGCATATGTGCCTACAGGTACATCGGAAATGATCGCACTCAAAAATATGTACCTATAGGTACATTATAATATTTTTTGAAAAAAAGTTGAAAAAATTTTTTTAGGAGATATCCCCATAAAAGTGGTGCCTACTCAACATTGCATCAGGATTGTGTTTATACTGATGATGGAGCCAGAGGTCAAATTATCCGTCATTTGATGTGAATGCAGAAGTAGAAGTTGGTGACTATCTCTCTTCTTGGATATACCCACTTTTATCGAGTTTCGCGCCTTTTAACCTTACTAATTTATTGTTTTAGGACCGGCCCTTACACTTGAGTATTCCACCCCCAAATTCGCACCGCTATCAATCCAAATTATCAATTCAGCTATCAACCGATTCTAGATCCACATATGAGAAGAAACATTTTTATATGTTTCAGCACTTGAGTTTAAATCTAATGTTCCTGAGATTGTCTGAGCACACACACAGACATTACACGCTTATAGTAATAAGATAATATTTTTTAACTTAGAGAGCCTGAAATCACACAAAAATAATATGGCTAATCACTTTTGAGTTGCACTCCGTTCTCAACGAAGGAGGCATTGATATACTTGCTATTGCATTTCCTCTTACCTTGGTACATAACACACGGTTTCGTTGAGATATCTACACATCTCAGTAAAAGGAAAATGTAAACCATTATTCTTTGAAGCTCGTGAAATGGCTTGCAACGCACGATTCATAACTTGTTCGGCAGCTGACCAACCTTTAAGCATCTGATAAGTATAATCTTCAGCTACTTCTTGATGAACTGTGCCACTAAAAGCAAAAGGGTACTGATAAAAAATAAACTTAAAGGACCAGTCCAGTAATTTACAACCATATGAAAAAATGATATATTCAGAAAGATCATGAAAAATGGAACATTTTTTGTTTTTACGGCATGTTCTGAATCGTTGTAGTTTTCGAGATAATTGCGT
>JAQGCP010000725.1:0-15040 GCA_034699885.1 Acrobeloides thornei | reverse complement strand
TTAGGCCTTAGGCTTAGGCCTTAGGCTTAGGCCTTAGGCTTAGGCCTTAGGCTTAGGCCTTAGGCCTTAGGCTTTAGGCTTAGGCTTAGACAAAAAACGATATTAGTGCTGAAAAAAATATTTGCGTAAAAAAATTATACATGATGAGATATAGAAAGTAAATTTTGCTTTTTTTATACGAAAAATTTTCGAAATTTTCTTTCTTTTCGAAAATTTCTTTTTTTATAAAAAAAGAAAATTTTTTTAATATATAATTTTCACTTAATTTTTTATTTTCTTACATTTAAAAAAAGTTACAAAAATAAAACAAAAAAGTTACAGAAATAAAATGCCTAAAAAAGTTACAAAAATAAATCAAAAAAGTTACAAAAATAAAACAAAAAAGTTACAGAAATAAAATTTATCGGAAAAAATGTATGAGAAAAAAACTTTATGTCGATTTTATCTTACCTATGATAACACAAGCTCCAAGCAATCATCGTAATCAATCACAACACATAACTTTTTGACTCAATAAACTTACATACCCCTCCAAATGGCACATTTGAAACTTTAGAGATAAAATCGATTTTTGAAAATTGTTGTACTATCACTCTTGAAATTTTCCTGCTAATTTTTTCTTAGAACCAGGGCAGTTCTAGAGCCAGGACCAGGGACAGGGCTGGCCAGGAATAGTTTTAGGGACAGAATCAGGGTTGGCCAGGGCAGATCGGCGCTAGGGTCAAGATCCTGGTCTGGAAAATGGAAAATCACGTTATAATTTTGAAAAATTTTCCAAAAAAATTGCGATTTTCCATTTTGCATTTTCCACATTTTTTTCCATTTTCCACGTTTTTTTGGAAAAAAAGGTTGATCATTTTCCACTTTTATAGTGAGTTGGTTATTTTCATGTTGTTTATGCGTGCAAACATAAAAAATATTGTTTTTATCACATTATTACTACAATTTGAAGGTTTTAAGCCAATTTCACGCTTTTTCGCGTTTTTAAAAAAATAATGTTTTTTCGCAAGGTAATAGGACTAAATGCACTGTCAAATTGAATCCATACGGACTTTTCCGAAAATTTACACTTCCCCACATGGAAGTTCCACACGGGTTTACAAAACTGACAATAAAAAACAAAGACTAGGAAAATTTTCAAATTGTTTGAAAATGCGACTTTTTTGTGCGTTGTTTGGATTCAAAATTTGTGCCGAAAGTCCATGTGAAATTTTTTAAAGAGAATTTTTTTTTAAAGATTTTTCACACTACTTTTTAACATGGAATTTTTCATACACACACGGATTTCACACGGATTTTCACACGGACTTATCACACGGAATTTTTACACGGATGTTTGCACACAATTTATGCGATGTAATCAAGTAAAATTCGCATACATCTATGTGAAATATTCCATGTAAAAAATTTCGTGTGAAAAATTATGGGTCCTATTTTTTCTCTCACCAAAATATTTTTTCCTCACCTAAAATATTTTTTTCTCACCTATATTTTTTTCTCACATAAAATATTTTTTATCGGCAAATATTTTCTCTCTCCCTAAATTATTTTTTTCTCCCTAAAATTTTTTTCTCTCCCTAAAAATTTTTTTCTGCCTTAGGCTAAGGCCTAAAGTAGAAAAAAAGTTTTAGAGAGTAAAAAATACTAGGGAGAAAAAAAATAAATTTAGGGAAAGAGAAAATATTTGCCGAGAAAAAATATTTTAGGTGAGAAAAAAAAATATTTTAGGTGGGAAAAAAATTTCCCAAAAATTATCTTTGTAGTACTTTCGAAACGTGTTTCGAAAAGTCCTACAACCAAAATTATGTGTGAAGGTCATGTGAAAAAAATTGCCATTTTTTCATGATATTTTTAGCCAGTTATATTTCATCTGTGAAAAACTATATAAACATAAATGAATTTAAGCGACTCTGAAGAAGATATACCTAGAAAAGCTTATACTTATCGAAAACGAATGCTGCATACAGACGACCCCAAGGAATTTAGGGAGCGTTATAGACTTACTCCGCACCGTTTCGATCTACTCTTTGCAGAAATAGGCAATCAGTTAGAAAAACAAACGGACAGAAGCCATGCCCTGAGTAGCAAAGAAAGGCTGTTAGCTGCTTTGCGATTCTTTTCATTGAGACATTTTTACTACAGTCTCGCCGACTGCCAAGGTATGTTTTTGACTTGTTTTGTCAATATTGACTTGTGTTTTTTAGGCTTGTCAAAGATGACCATTTGTAACGCCGTAAAAGAAGTCACAAGTGTAATATATGTCGGACTAAGTCATTATGTTGGTTGGCCAACTACGCAAGAGGAGCGTGATAGAATCTCGATTGATTCCCATAAGTCGCTGGATTAGACAATATTTGTGGAGTGGTAGACGGAAATCATATTCGAATTGAAGCACCAGCGGTCGATGAAGCTTAGTATGTGAACCGATATCACCAACACAACTTGAATGTTATGGGTGTTTGCGGACTAATGATGGACCTGTATTTTTTGAGTGCTCGGTGGTCAAGGTCAGTAAACGATGCTCGAGTTCTTCGGCAAAGTAGCATGTTTACACCGTTTCAAGGAGGTCGGAGGCCGTTCTCGAATGCCATTCTTATAGGTGAATTCGGGAAAAGTATTTATTCTTCAACTGTTTTTAAGAGACTCTGGCTATCCCACGCTTCCGTGGCTAACACCTAATATGCCGGGTGTCCAAGACCATCGCCAACAATTTTATGAGTAAGTTTTCCTAAGGGTGCTCATAAGGCGTTGGCGCGTCAGAAAAATGTCGGATTTTGTGGAAAAATCTTCAGAGATTGTCCAAAAATGAAAAATTCCACAAAATGCAAGAAAACTAATTTTGTACTAATTCTGCGTTGGCCATCCACCGGTTTGCAGTGTTTTTTGCACTCGCGCACCAACGCCTTTTGAGCACCCTAAACAAATTCTCTCAATAGCTCGATTTTTTAGAAATCTAGAAAAAACCCGTTGCATCAAATTTTGGAAAAAAAATAGATTTTCGATGCCTCGAAACCCTGAGGGTGAAAGACCCCGCTTATGCGGCCGAGATAATAAAAGCCACAGCGATTTTACACAACTTCATAATTCAAATGCGGTTGGAACAAGAAAATGACAATGACGAGTTTATATAATATTATTTGTTTGTTAAAATTGTTTTATATTATATGTTTTGTTATAGCATTGTTTTGATTTTATTATAAAATTTTTATTTATAAAACGTTGGTTGGCGAAAAATATGAAATTTTTTAAGAAATGGCCACTATTGTTTGGTGAAAAATGGGGTACAATTTTGGTGAAAAAACAAAGAATGTCCCAAATTTTTTTCATCAAAAATTCTAAAAATGACCTATATCGCATAAATTTACCCCCAGGAAGTCATTTTCAGGCAGAAAATCTAAAAAATTTCGATTTTTGCTTCAATATACACTCTCTGATTCCCTGATTTAGGGTCAGAGAAGCGTTGGAAATGCGCGCAATCAATTCCCTGCATAAAATTAGCCGTATAGGGTCATTTTTGAAAAAAATTCTCGGGTCGAAAAGGCATGAAAAAATTGCCCAGATTCCGGTTTTTTTATACACCTTGTAATATTTATTTTTAGCAACACCAAAATCGAAAAAACCTCCTACTTATATAATCATTATCATTGTCATAGCTATTTTAATTTCAATAACTTTACTATCCAGCTTTCTTTACTATAGATTTATATATCGGCGAAAAAATCTGCAAGACAAATCCAAATATCTTAGTTCAAAAAGCGATTCAAAAATTAGAAGTGTACTTGAATCACTTCCTTCTGATGAAAATTCTCCAGCCTCATTCGATGTTAATCAATTGGAGAAAGTCAATATTATTTCATTTCCACAAAACGAAACAATCCACAAGTTTAATATCAATGATTTCGTAGAAAAAAGTTGCATCGAAGGCAAGGTTTAAAAAAGTTGATTCCAAATGATATTTTTAGCTACGACAAGACACTTGGTTCAAAAATTCAAACATAAGCCATCTGGAAAATTGATGGCTGTAAAATACCTCATCATCCCAAGAAGCCAACATGATGATGAAATGACTCAACTCCGTTTTCGTAAACTTTTGAGAGAAATTGAAACTTTCCTTCAACTTTGGCAGCACCCGAATATTGTTGACTTTTATGGAATTTGTGTTTATGAAGGACAAGTGTTGATATGCATGGAACTCATGGATTTATCCATGAAGCATTTATTACATATGATTGTTCATAAGGCTAAAAAAAATGTTCCTGAAGAATTAGTTGGATATGTTGCTGTCAAAATGATTGATGCTATGGTGTTTTGTAAAGCTAATAGGATTATTCATCGTGATATTAAGGCTAGCAATATTTTGGTTAATTATAGGTATGGCCACTTTCTGTGTTCTCTCTGCCTACCTATCTTCCTGCCTGGGGGCTATTATTGTATTTGACAAGTGATTAGTGAAAAGTGATAAGCGACAAGTTACTAAAATAAAGGGAAAAATCTGACAAGTTGTCACATGAAATGCGACAAGTGATTAGTGAAAAGTGACAAGTTCAATAAAAACTGACAAGTTTGTTACTTGTACTGCCTGCCTACCTACCTGCTGCGGCGTGGCCACACTCGAGGCTTTTTATTTGAGGACTTCTTCCGAGAGGACTAAAGATTTGAGGAATTTAATTTAAGGCCGAACATTCGAGGCCCATAATTTGAGGATAAGTCTGTGAGGACTATTCACTTGAGAACTCGATTTTTTAGGACGCTACATTTGAGGCCCAACATTTGAGGATAAGTCTTTGAGGACTCTACACTTGAGGACTCAATTTTTTAGGATCTACATTTGAGGCTTTTAATCGGGTTTTATAATAAAAAACAGAAAATATGATTTTTTAAAAATATAAAATACAGGAAATTATGGGCCTCAAATTTAGCGTCCTAAAAAATTGAGTCCACAAGTGTATAGTCCTCAAATGTTGAGCCTCATATGTTGGGCCTCAAATGTAGCGTCCTAAAAAAAATCCTCAAAAGCTTGTCCTCAAATTCCGAGCCTCAAATGTTCAGCCTCATCTGTCTTGCCTTCAAATAAAAGGCCTCATCGAAAAAAACCTCAAATAAATAACCTCGAGTGTGGCCACACCCCTGCTGCCTGCCTTGAAATTTTCTGTTACTAGGTCGCAATTAAGCTTATATTTTAGTGATGAAATAAAACTATGTGACTTTGGAGAGTCCTGTTTGCTCGATAACTCTTTAGCAAGCACTCATGTTGGTACAGTAGCCTACTGGCCACCCGAACGTTTACTAGATACATGTTCTAAATATGATATTCGCACAGATATTTGGAGTCTAGGTGTTACCCTCATGGAAATTATTCTTGGCAGATTCCCATATCTATCGGAAGTTCCAGAAAACAACATGGCTGTAAATGATGATATTGAAGAACAAAAGTCAACACAATTATCCGTCATTTTTATTGTAAATTGTGCTACGACATCGATGCTGAATGAACTGATTGAAAGAGATATTTGTCCAAGATATTCGGCTGAATTATGCAAATTTTTGAGTAGTTGTTTACAAAAAGTTGATCAGAGACCGCAACTCGTTATCAAAGTCTTTATTTTATTTAAATAATAATTCGGATGAAAAATTTACTATAGCTAAGGAGTACATATCAAAATTTAAGGTAAAAAGTATCAATTGTACTACAGGGTGAACGGAAATAACTTGCATTTCCAGTAGGGAAGACGGTCCAATATGACCGTCTCCCCTACTCAATATGAATTTAATCATCATAAAGGGGCGATTTATTTCCGTTTACCCTGTATATATGGGAATTTTTAGACTTTCAAAAATGGTCAAAATGTCAATAATACAAACATAAATATTAGTGTACCCAAGTCATCTAATGTCAATATTAATATACGTATCAGTGATTAAATTTTTATTTTTTATTGTATTATATAATTAAATTTAAATTTATTGTAAAATTGATTTTTTAAATTTTCATAAAATGAACATTGTAGCAACTTTTTATAGCTAAATGAGACGAACAAAATGACACTAAAATTATCCAAATTGAAAATTGTTTTGGGTTATTGAAACGAGAACATGAATCAGAATTTTCGTTTCAATAACCCAAAACAATGTTCAAATTGAATAATTTTTGTGTCATTTTGTTCGTCTCATTTAGCTATAAAAATTGCTACAATGCTTATTTGATGAAAATTTAAAAAATCGATCTAAAAATTCAAAAAAGTTTGTGTATTACAACGAAAACATGTACACAAATTCAAAACTTCGAACGCAATTTTCTCGAAAACTACAACGATTCACAACATGCCGTAAAAACAAAAAATGCTTCATTTTTCATGAACTTTCCGAACATCAACAAAACAATGGCACTTTCCCCCACTCGACTGGTCCTTTAAGGTTAGGCACACAAAATATGTGAAAAAATTACAAGCAAAATTTAAGGGGATCATAGGACAAATAAAAGAAGCCATAGGAAAAATTCGGTCTTCGGCAAAATTTGAGCGAGAATTCGAGCCTAGTAGATTATCTTCGGCTATCAAAAAAGAGAGTCCAGCTACCATCTTTTCAAAACAAAAGTCTTGGTAAAAAGATTTCTATTGAAGCAATTATTTTCTAGTTATCGAGACAATAATGTGCGGAAAACGGTGCAAAATAACTGCGTTGACAGTGTGCCCGCCCACTTCGACAAGGTCCTTCCGTGTTCTCGTTTTGAGAGGAGCTGTTTAGCGACTATCTATGACATACGAGAGGTTGAAAGTTGGACCGCCTCTCGCTGACAATTGGCCAATCTCCGTCGCTCCTTCATTGCATAATGGCTTAATGGCGGCACTCAACACCAAATTAAGCCCATTAGGCCAACTCTATATCATGAATTTTGGCTTTTTTAGAAGTCAAGAGGCATTTTAGTAGGGGTTCTATGTCAACAGTTACAATTCACGGTGTACAAAAAATTCGAAAAGGTAAAAGCAAAGGTCAAAGTTTAAAAAAATGTCGCCAATCGACTCAGCTAACCGAGTACTTCCAAATGAGTACCATATCAATTTTCATGACTTTTAACAACAAAATAAAAAATGACTTTTGGACGCGGGATCGAACCCGAGCCCTATGAGTTAATACAGAGCGCTTTAGCCACTCGGCCATGGACAAAATCTACAAAACCCCATGATATGGTACTCGTTTTGAAGAGCTCGGCTAGCTGAATCGATTGAAGACATTTTTTAAAATAAATTTTGACCCTTGTTTTCACCTTTTCGAATTTTGGCAACTTTCTTCAACCTTACTCATTTGTTCGACATTACGCATCAAATCTAGCAATTTATAAAACTTTGAATAATTATATGAATAATAACCTAATAAAGCAAACAACGTCTCTCCCGTATGACAAATTACGCATTTCACGTCGAAATTTGGAAAAATTAGTCAACTCATAGTGGATTGCTTCAACGAAATGTTCATCTTCACCGCAGGGGGTTCTTTTCAAAATCAACAGGAGCGCCAAAAATTCACCAGAATGATTCTCGCCACCAAGACCGTTGTCGTTTTCTCGAGGCTGTTGACCAACAATTGAAGAAGAATACAACGGAAACTCTAGGCAGTTTTTCGCGCCTCTAATATTTCAACGAGATCACGAGCGGCATTTTGATTGACCTCTAATCGAATTCCGGCCTTGCTTCTGGCATGAATGAAGAAAGAGGAGAAGAAGAAGACCACTCGCGGCTTACGGCGCCAATTTCCGGTGTTTAAACAATGCATTTAAAATAATTAAGCCGCTCCCATTTTCGACAATTAATCTTTTGTCGCCCTTCAAAGGATTGTTCAAGAGCAATATTCAAATTCTTGAGTGATTAGATCATTTCACAAACCATATCTTTCTAACAAGATATTCCTTAAATCTACTATCTGTTTCACGCCAAGAGAAAAAAGCCTGGGTAGTGGCGCAAAAGTTATCTTGAACGCGGAGATTTAGATATCTCCATGTACATTTTGGCCAAAAAATCGAATTTTGGACAAAAATCAAACTTTTGTGAAAAAATCGAACTTTTATAAAAATCTAGGTACTTTCACAAGATCCCACATAGATCAAAATTGAAAAATAGGAAAAAATTTTCATGCAATTTTATGGAGGGGGTTCCTTTAACAAAGTTGAACAAATCTATAGAGTTATAACTGGTATATGTGTTGAAGCTAAATTTCTGTTTATAAAAAAGTTGGTCCAGCATTGGTCCCATGTGAATGTATCAATTGGATTTATTCGTTGTCAAGTGGAGATGCGCAATCAAAAATATATTTAAAAATCAAATTTTCGTAACGTATCCTCCAGCTTAGCCCCTTGGGTATTCCAATATTGCAATGGTTGTTGACAATCAAGCGATTATTTGATTAGAATCACAAATTTAGAGGAGATTCTTTAATGGTTTCTTAGAAAAAGCATTATATCATGAAATTTATCCATGAAAAAATATATTAAAGGGGGTGCCGTTTGAGGCCCTATCTCCGAAAAAAAATTTTCTTCAAATTGGCTGATTCTTGGTACTTGGGGGTTTTCAGTCACGAGAAATCGATTGGCACAAGTCCCGAGTTCCAAAAAAGTTTTCACAACCCTCTAAATTTTTTGAGTTGAATTTTTTCTCAAAAATCGAATTTTTGCTCAAAAATAGAAATTTTTACTCAACAATCTAGGGGGTTATGAAAATTTTTTCGGAACTGCGACTTGCACCAATCGATTTCTCGTGCCCGACAATCCCAGGGTACCAAAAATCAGCTAATTTAGAGCCAAAATCAAAAAGTTGAAAAAATTGATTTTTTAATATGGGGTTTTTTCTCGATATTACCTATATAGGGGTAATTTGATGCGAGAAATCGATTGCGCGCACTCCCGAAGCGCGAAAACGCCTCCTTCATCTTGTTTTCGTGAAAATGTCGATTTTTCAACAATTTTTGTTCGCCAGATTTTCAGAGCAAAAAATCGCAAAAATCCGTTTTTTTGCGCCACCCTATAGTAGGATTTTAGTGAATGTAACGGGTCATCCAGATATTACATAATCAAAATTTTCGTGTTTTTTAACCCTTCCCCTGTCGTCAAACGTAATCATTTGACTACCCCCTCTCCCATGATCATGTAATTAATGGCAAGAAATTTTTAAACAAAAATCAAAGCCTTATAAACAATTTTTATAACAAAAATATGATATATACGACAAATTGTATTTGGTTTTATTAATCATTGGCAATTTCAAACAATGATTGTAATCATCTTCGTCTTCCTGATCGAAAAATGGAAAGTTGTTTAGGGCATTTACTAAATCTTCTTGTTTTAAAAAAAAATATTTTTATACATTGTGATTACGTAATCATTCACCGGACCTCCCCCCCCGTAATCAATCGTAATCATTTGGCTACCCCCCCCCCATCTACTTGACTACGTAATATCTGGATGACCCCTAATTGATCGAATGATTTAGAAAGGTGTGACCGCCTATTGTTATTTTGTTGAAGTTTTATATCCTGTGGAAATTTTCCCCTGGCGGTATCACTTAGATGATCTTCCTTGAGCTGTGCTTAAGGCATTTTGTCTGTATCAATAAATTAAACAATACGCAAATTTTAATATGCATTTGGAAATAATACAATAGAAAGTTATCATTATAAATTAGAAAAATTTATTGTGCTAAAAATAATTTGCTAGAAATAAACAAGAACGGAAATAAGTGTATAGGTCAGTCTCTAGCTTATGCCAGAAAATTTTATGAAGCCCAGATTAGTAAGTTTATGATGAGAAAATTGACAGTTGACTAAGATGAGAATAAAAAAAGCGATTAATGCATTTTATGATTCTAATATCCGCATTAATTGTAATGCACTCTATAACACACAAAGCTGACATGGAACACTTACTATAGGCTTTGCTCAAAAAGCTCAGTTGAGAAAAAAAGCTGCTCAAAAAACCCAGCCTGAAAGTTCATCAAAAATGAATAATAATGGCAGCAGAACTATCTAGTTCCATGGAGAAGAAAATTTTTTCTACGGGCCTCCCAAGATTTTTTCCCGTATTTTTTCGTTTTAAGGCCAATCTTGGTCATTTTAAATCCATTAGGGATGAGAGATAGCTAGTTGAATCCCTGAGATCACGGCGAACAACTTTGTAGAACATCACTTTTTGTGAAAAAATGACTGTTTTGGTAAAAAAATGATCGAAATTTGCAAAATTGACTGAAATTTAGCCAACTTTGAACTAAATTTTCCCAAAAATGAAGAATATGTTTTTCACGAAAATTGGGATGCTACCGTTTTTCGATGCTCTCTATTGATTGGCGGTGGAATTTCTCAAAAATTCCTTCAGGAATTCAATTTCAGGTTTTCGTTTCAATTCACAGACCATTTCACGTTTCGGCAATGTGCGCAATTGATTCCCGCATAGAAAACCCCGGATGAGTCATCTTTATAACGATACGATTGAATGTGCAAAACCCGGTTATTTTCCGAACGACCCAATATAAGGATATTGGAATTAAAATTTTTTGGATCCTCTCAAAATCGAGTCCAGGAGTTGTTCATTCCTCAGAATAAAAATTTTCAAAAAATTCCATTTTCAGGATGGCGCAAAAAAGTGGCTTTTTTACATTTTGGGACCCAAAAATTTATTTTTCTAAAAATGACCCCCTATGGGTAATTTTATACGGGAATCGATTGCACGCATTCCCGAACCATGAAAATGCTTTCTTGATCCTGATTCAGGGAAAAATTGGATTTTTGAAGCAAAAATGGTCATTTTCCTCGTTTTTCTGCAAATCGCTTTCTAGGAGTAATTTTATGAGAGAAAGCGATTACACACGTTTTCAAGGCAAAAAACGATTCCCTAATGCATAAAAATAATATTTCTCATTTCAAAATTCCTTTCTCGCATAAAATTACCCCTGGAAAGTGATTTCCAGAAAAAGCGAGGAAAATGACAATTCTCGCTTCAAAAATCCAAATTTCCCATGAATCAGGGTCTGGAAAGCATTTTTCGGGTTCGGGGATGCGCGCAATCGATTCCCCCGCATAAAATTACCCCTAGGGAAGGGGGTCATTGTTAGAAAAGTAAATTTTCAGATCCCAAAATGCCTAAAAAAACCACTTTTTGCGCCACCCAGTAAAAAAATCGATTTTGCAGAACATGTGGAGTCCACCGGCATTTATAAAAAAAGTCGATTCTGCAAAATACGGTTTTCAAAAAACTGGCAATGTGAACAAAATAAGTGTGAAAAAATGAATCTTGGATATTGGACCCTGTTTTGAGGTGAATCCGAAAAACTTTTAATTTCGACGCCCTTATATTAGTCCGTTTCAGCCCCAACTATAAAAAAGATGGACCCAAAATTCAAAGTCCGAAGTTAGCATCCCGTCCGATTTGGGAAGTTAAGCAACGTTGAGCCCGCAGGTTCGATCCGACTAGGGCAAAAATTATTTTTTATAGATCAAAATTTTTACCCTGCATCAGGGAATCGGAGTGTGTGTATTGAAGCGAAAATCGAAAATGTTTAGATTTTTGCCTGAAAATGATTTTCTGTAGGTAAATTTATCGAGGAATCGATTGAGCACATTCCTGAAGCTTGAAAACGCTTCCCTGACACTGATTCAGGGAAACGGAGTGTGTAACTGATCGAAATTTGATAAAATCTCATATTTAGACAGGAAATGCGAGGTTTTCATGAAGTTTTAAAAAGCTTTTTTTGAATTTTTACAACATTGTTTATATTTTTTTGTTATCGTTCTTTCTGTTTCTTGTTTTGATAAATGTTTACAAAAGAAAGAGTTACAGCCTCTTCGAAGCAACAAATAAGCTTTGCATGACCAATTTTTCTATAATACACCAAGTTTTTTTTTCCTTCAGGATGAGGGAAGCGTTTTCAAGCGTCAGAAATGCGCGCAATCGATTTTCCGCACAAAATTGCCCCCGAAAACGCTTCCCTGACCCTGATTCAGGGAAATAAGTTTGTGTATTGAAGCGAAAATATGACAATTTTGGATTTTTCTTTTGAAAATCATCGTTTCTGCGGTTATTTTATGCGGGGAATCGATTCCGAAGCTTGAAAATGCTTCCTTGACCCTGATTCAGACAAATAGGTGTGATTTCGATTGTCGCTTCAATACACACACCTATTTCCTGAATCATGATCGAGAACGCATTTTCAAGCGTCAGAAATGCGCTCAATCGATTCTCCGCATAAAATTATCCTCAGAAAGATCATTTTCAGGCAGAAAATCTAAAATTTTTTGATATTCGCTTCAATACGCTATCTATTTTCCTGAATCAGGATCAGAGAAGCGTTTCCAAGCTTTGTAGATGCGCACAATCGATTCCCCGCATAAAATTAGCCCTAATAGGGTCATTTTTGAAAAAACTTTTCAGGTCGAAAAAAGCATAAAACAATCGCCCAAATTCCAGTTTTTGTTATACACCCTGTAGTTGAAGATTTCTTTATACTTTATAAGAAAGTAACTTAGTTGAGTCATAAAACACTCGGATGCACTTTATATCTACGACTAATAATAGAATTGATTAGTTTTTAGATACATGACTTACACTTTTCATCCAGGATTTTGCCCCTTTGGTGACGTCATTCGAATTTTCGCGAAGGTCTTCGTCTCGAGGTTTTCACGTGACCGAGTGTTTAGTTGTTTTCTGTCTACTACACTCACTCTATGGCTATATGCATCAATCGATAATTTTTATTCTAGTTTTGCATATTTCCATAATTGTAGCAAATTTATAATTCATTCACATATGAGGTTATATGATTCTGTTTCTCGGAGTTTCTTTGTCTTCGCGAGCACAACTTTCGGTTATCGATTGGTTCCTTTTTATCGACTAATCTTGACTTCTTTTTCATTAAAAACATTTCTGCTTTTCACTTCAAAAATTCATGAATTAGTTTTTTTTGCAGCAATTTATAAATCTTATAAATCTTTTTTTCAACTTGAATGGAACACACTCTCTCAACGGCTACAGGTTTAGTGCCGTTTTTAAAATGGTTGATATCAGATCAGGAAAAAGCTTTTTCGACGCGGTTTTTTCAGAATAGGGTTTTTAACCAGGAGTGCCAAGTCAGCTGATTTTTCAGAAAAGTGCTGATTTTGAGAGTTGTCAAATCTGATTGTTGAGATGCAAAATTTTGTCAATTTTTAAGAAATATAATGGAAAATTAGCATTTTGCTGATTTGTGCTTTTCCTAAAATCTGATTTTTGAAGTCAGATTTGTTGATTTTGAAACAAATGTTCTTGGCATCCCTGATTTCAACATTGCTCTTTCACATGGTGCAAGAATTTTTGTGATCCGATTGCAGGTTTTCGTTGTAATACACAATATTCTTAGCATATAAAGAAGAATTTTTATTGTTTCGATATATTGCTTCAAAACGAATTGAAAACATGATTATTTTGATGGGACCTTTTTAGAAAATTCTAGATACCGTGAACGGTATCAACAAATCATCAAACTTAGCCGTTTAGAAATTTGAAAATCATCATATAAAAAAGTCAATCAAAAAATCATTCGTTTTGAAGCGATATATCGAAACAAGAAAAATTCTTCTTTATACACTAAGAATATGTGTATTACAACGAAAACCTGCAGTCGGATCGCAAAAATTCTTGTGCCATGTGAAAGAGCAACCTTGAAAATCCTATTCTACAAAAAAAAGCCGCGTCGAAAAGGCTTTTCCTTGACCAGATATCGACAATTTCCAAAATTGCACTAACAAGGGACATGCACGAAGTGGCGCTTGAATTGTTTCAAGAAGTCCTATATATTCTGAAAGAGCATACTTGATAACCTTTTAGAAATAGCAAAATTAGCTACTATAACTCTAATCTCGAGAAGATAAAAAATATACACTATTATATAAGTAAAAAATGATTCCTTTAATCAAAAAGCAGGGTGGCTCAATGGATTGATTGCAGGTTAATGACTTAACGGTCCAGGGTTCGACTCCCCTTGTTGTCCAAAAGATTTTGCTACTTAAAATTTTTTTATCTCCTCAGGATTAGAGTTATAGCAGCTAATTTTGTTATTTCTAAAGGGTTATCAGTATGCTCTTTCAGAATATATAGGACTTTTTGAAACAATTCATGCATTACTTCGTGCATATCCTTTGTAAGACTGTAGCCGTTAGGAGTGTCCCTTTAACTTATATCTTTGTAAAGTTAGCATCAAAAAGTTTTTTTATTGTGCAAAAAATTTGTTGAAATGTAAACAACATAATTTTATGTATTTTTGTTGTGTATGCATTTGCATTATTTTACATTTTAAAGTCGGTATTTTTATTGAATATTTATATCCATCTTGTTTTTGTCCATGATCGGACAAATGTTCTTTTCATGCCGATGTTTGGTCGTCAATTCTTGTTTAAATTCGCGCTAACACAATGAAGCGATCTCCACTTTCACCTGGCGTGCTCTTTCTAGCACTGCTAAGGATTATACAAAAATATTTTTGTACAATTAAAAATTCATGAATATTCACAATAACAACTAAAAGATGATTTTTAGGAAATTACATGCCGACCGCTTTAGTTAATGACCTCTATAATAAGGTGTGACTTTTGTAAAAATACAATCCCTCCTAGTAATGTTTCCTCTCTTTCATACCTACCATGTCTTCATCTTATTTGTGCCAACTGTAAAGGTATTTTTCAAGATTCGTATTACAAATAAACATTAACACATTTAGTAACACGTTTTCGAGCTCATTCATTTATATCATGTGCTGTGTGCAATACCGAATTCGAGCCCAACAACATATTAGAACTCCCAGATCCGAATTCATTACTAGGGTAAACAATTTTTTGTACTTTACTTAAAGGACCGATCCGATAGGAAACAAGTTGCCATTTTTGTTGATATTCGGAAAGTTCATGAAAAATGGAGCATTTTTTGTTTTTATGGCATGTTCTGAATCGTTGTTGTTTTCGAGATAATTGCCTTTGAAATTTTGAATTTGTTACAAGCTCTTCGTTGTAATACACAAACTTTTTTGAATTT
>JAQGCP010000724.1:0-15042 GCA_034699885.1 Acrobeloides thornei | reverse complement strand
ATTCAAACGCAATTATCTCGAAAACTACAACGATTCAGAACATGCAGTAAAAACAAAAAATGTTCCATTTTTCATGATCTTTCCGAATATATCATTTTCCATATGATTGTAACTTACTGGCAGTCTATGCTAATGTTCAAGACAGCTGATAATCTGCCTCAAGAAATTTTTTTCAGACGACTTATAAAAAAACTTTTAAAAATTCAAATTTTTTACCCCCTTGTGGGGTACCAAGTAGTAAAATTTTTTTTCATAATTTGTATATTTAGATCACATCTGTGTCTGTCAACCAAACTCTGAAATCTTTCTTTATTCAATTCATAGAAAAAACTTCACGACTATACCTGGATTCGCTCAAAATTTGACGGTATTTTTCAATTTTTAATTTTCTCAAAATAATTTCCAGATCACCTCACTGGCAGCAACAAGAGATCATCTTTATGTGTTGGATTCCAAGGGGAAAGTGCATTTCCGAAATGGTTTATCTAATTTATCGTCGGTAGGAAACTTCTGGGAAGAATTTCCGAGTGAAAATTTTGATGAAGATTTGGAGATTTTGTCTATCACAGTTTCTAAGGCTATGATTTGGATAATAACAAATGATGGCTCGATATGGGCGAGAAATTCGAATGGTGCTAGCAATTGGAAGAGGATTGATCGGCCAAAAGTGCCGATAAATGAACAAATTGATGAGGTACTACATTTTTCATGGCTAGCTTTACGAAAAGCATCGTAGCGAAGTGGAAAGTGGAGCAAAACCATCTTGAACGAAGAGGGTTCGATCCCCCTGAGGTCGAAAAATTTTGTGTTTTAGCGATTCAAAAAAAGTTGTCAAAGCAAATCTTCCTTAAAATTATATGAAAATTTTTTCTATCTTCATTTTTCGATTTTGACACATTCGGGGATCGAACCCTCCCCTGCTTAAGATGACTTTTACGCCATTTGCCACTTTGCCATATAGTCGACGCTTTTCGTAAAGCTGAAAAATATAATATGCATTTTCTTTCCAGCTTTATCTTATCCTTGACATGTGTTTGATTTTTAGATTCGCACCTCGTCCTCTGGAAATTATGTTTGGATCTACTCCAAAACTAGCGGTAGAGCATGGGCGAGAATTGGCATTTCCGAAAACGACTCCAAAGGAAGAGGATGGAGCGAGGTAAACTATTATAACCATTCACATAAAAATCAATTTTAGGCCTCGACAGAAATCAAAATTATTGACCTCGCAGTCGGAGATCATGTCATATGGGCTCTATCATCATCGAATCGATTGTATAGACTTCGTTGCCTATCAGAGGCAAATCCAGTTGGGCTGTTATGGAAGCCCATCCCTGTTCAACTGAAAGCAATTTCGATAGATGCGTATGAAAATCGACTATGGGGGTTGGATATGAAAAATCGGATTGTTAGGCATGAGGTATATAGATATTAAGAAAAAAAATTAAAAATCTTCGACAATTTCTACTTCTCAAAATTAGTATGATGTAAATAAAGGCATGCTTGGCGCAGTGGATAGGCAAGCAAGATTCCATTTTTTGAGTCTGGGTTCGATCCCCGCTAGTTCAAAATTTTTTGCATATTTTTATTTTTTGCTTTTCTTGTTTTTATTTTTAAAAATGATTTTCACCAAACATTTTAGATGGATATATGCCCAAGAAGCTGCCTAACAACAAACCCTATAGCATCAACATCTTTGGCCCTCTTAAAAAATTCCCAAAATGAGCAAGAACCACAATTATGCCCTCTTTCTAATGATGAAGAAAGCAATCGAGAAAGATCTCAAGAATCCGATGTATCAGAAGCTTCATGGAATGATGTTTATGAATTGAATCGAACTATCAGCCTTTGAATAATAAAATTTTTAGTGTTGACAATTTTTCGGAGCTACTATAGAGGGGGGGGGGCGCTCACGTAAAAAATTTTTCGAAATTTTTTTTCTGGAATTTTCTAGAAATGACACTTCTAGGGGTAAAAAATGCGAGAAATCCGAATTTCACATGTATGAAGCAAATAAATGCTTTCCTGATTCAGGGAAGACATATATATTAAAGCAAAAAGTAGTAAAAATGCGATTTTTGCGACTTTTCGCTTCAATACATGGGTCTTCCCTGAATCATGGAAGTGTTTTTTCGCTTCGAAATTGCCAAATTCAGATTCCCACGCATTTTTTTACCCTTAGAGGGGTCATTTCTAGAAAATTCTAGAAAAAATTTTTTAAAATTTTTTCATATAGGTGCCCCCCAAACCCCCATATAGCTGATTTTCCGGCGAAATTCGAATTTTTTACATTTTCGCTTCAATAAATATACCGTTTTCCCTGAATCAGGGTCAGAAAAGCTCGATCAACCCAATACATTAAACGTGTAATGGTCTGTCTGTGAGTCTGTCGGACGATCTCGGAAACGTTTGATTCAAACTGTCAGCGCTAGAACAAAAGTTGTAGGGGACGATGAGAGAAGACGATTGACATCAAAGTCGGAGACAAAATTTTTTCACTTTTTTACTCCAAAGGGAAAAAATCAATTTTTCAAAAAGTTCTCTGATTTTTTGTAATCTGGGGGTTTTTCGACATGGGGAACTCGAATCTGAAAGAATTTTTTGATTTTGACTGCAGGAAAGGGTTGAATCGAAATCGGAGACAAAAAAGTAATACATTACTTTTATCCATGAGTTCTATTTTTCGAATGAGCTCGGAGGGGGGGGGGGTGAAGTAGAGAAGAGGTGAGTATGTAAATCACTCGGAGAGGAGATTTTCATACTCATCTCTTCTTCCTCCTCCGAGTGCGTTAGCGCTCGACCTTCCGGTACTATTTTTATACCTTTACTTCATATTTTTCTGCCTTTACTAAGTGTCTGTGATAACTTTCAATTTTTGTGCCTTATTTATTTTTTATATGATTGAAAAATAAAACATAAATTTTTTATATGAAACCTAAACAATATTATCAACTTAACCATCCGTTGGCTGCAATAGAGCAGTGGATTAAGCGTCGATGCCAAAATGGAATATTGAATCGAAAACATCCCAAAGTGGTATAGAGAAAAGATGTAGAGGGGATTGAGAGAAAGCGAATGAGTGCTCGCTGAGACCCTGAAACAATTTCTGCGAGAAGTTATGGCCATTCGAAAAAAGGATAAAATTTCGTTATACGACCCTAACTTCATAAGTGCCAAACGACCCCTAGGAAAATCTTTTTTTTTAAAATTTTTTCACCATCGTGTTAAGCACTTTTATCGAAAACTATAAACCGTATATTTGTAACGCACCGCTGTTCTATTGTTAAAATAAGCGCGATACAAGAAAAGTAAAAAGGGTAAAAATATTTCCCTGTTAATTTGGGATCCACAGTCTCGCAATGGTCTCATCCGATTCTCATTAAAAACGGATTAAACTTGAACAAAACGAGTTAATCTAGTTTGTTGTAAGAATACTTCAGATTGGATAGGTATGAAATGGAGTTTTCGTATATTGTTTAGTGTATTTGTGACATAATCAAATTGTGGTTGATTATTCTAACTCTCTTTTTTGATCTATCGTAATGGGTAAGTTTTTCGATTGTTTCAATTTTTAACGATTTTTTCGAAAATTTTCGATTTTTTCGATTTTCTCAATTTTTTCGAATTTTCGAAATTTTAAAATATTTTTTTCGAAATTTTTCGATTTTTTCAATTTTCTAATTTTTTCGAAATTTTTCAATGTTTGACGAGACCGTTCACACTACTTCGAGAAAATCTTAGCTGATGTTGCTAGTGCGAAAAAACTCCTGGAAGACTTCGAAGCAGCGTTTGCTAGTGGAGATACGGCCAAGCTTCGTTCACAATTTGCTCTTGATGCTACCGCTATTAATACTGGAAAAGGAGAATGGCATGGAGCAGGTAATGCCGATACTTGAATTGAAGTAAATTTTAAAATTTTGAGAAATCGATGGACTTCTAGCAGGATTCATGCAACAATCTAAGAAAATTAAATTCAATATAGAAAAGGTTGACTCAACACCAGATTTTGAGATTGTGGTCAAAGGCGATTTTACTCTCGACGATGGATCTGACAAATATCCATATATATTCCATTGCAAGAAACAAGGAGATGGATCCTATTTGATTGTTAAAGACGAATTTCAATTTTAAAAATTTAATCATGCCTAGAGGCTTTTAAACTTATTGTTATCTTTATTTAAAAATCAATAAAACGGTAATTATCAAAATTCGCATATTTTTTTAACCGCGCGCAATCGATCCCCCACATGAAATTACCCCCAGAAATATGATTTTGAGAGAAAATTTTCAAAATTTTTCAATTTTTGCCTCAATACACACATCTATTTCACGTCTGTTCGAGTATGAGTAAAAAGAGGAAAAAGTCTGAAGCCATGAGTTTTTCGTGCTTAAATTACCTGAAAATCATGTTTTTCGCTCGAAAAAACCTATAGAAGGTCAAAAAAATCATTTTTCAGATTTGGAAAAAATCGCCATTTTTTTCTGCCCAAAAATGCGTTTTTTTGAAACTTATAGTTGCTATAGAAACTCGTAGAAAATGTTTTATAAAAAGTTCTCTGACCAATATTGAGATTTTAGATATGCTCTAACATATATAAGAAAAATTTTTGAAATTTGACACAAACTGATGGACTAGTTAGATAATGAAGGTCTAGAATACTGGCAGAAAAAATGCGCTTTTTTTCGAAAAAACACCATATTTCTGCAAGATCGAAGTTTTATAAAAAGTTCTCTGTCCAATATTGAGATTTAGCCATGCTCTATCATATGTAAGAAAACTTTTTGAAATTTGACACAAACTGATGGACTAGTTGGATAATGAAGATCCAGAATATTGGCAGGAAAAATGCGAAAAAACGCCATATCTCTGCAAAATCAAAGTTTTATAAAAATTTTTTTTGCCAAAATAGCCTATTATAGTAAAGTGCAATGAATTTGATGCTGCTTTTTGGTCTTATTTGTGTGTTGAATGATTGTGTAATTATGAAATAAAGTTGATTCGAGACTTTGTAGTTTGTGAGCATGAATCAAGGCATGTAACTTTAAGTCTAGCTTGGTTGGATTAGCGAGCATTCAAATCGTTCAAAGTCCTGGGAGCTTTGAACGATGTGAAATCGTTATGAAAACAAGCGGTACCTTTGAACGCCCGAGTGGCGAATACAAGAAATGATTAAAAGCTAAGATAAGCGAATCCAAAACATTGAGAAATCGGAATGTAAGCTTGAGAAATGGCGATTCACGTGCTTGCGCATATAAAAGGCTTGGAGCGATCAAGATGAGCCATTTTAAAGACGCGAGACGCTGATTTTATTCGTGATTTTTGATTGTTTGAGCGAGTATATATAAATGCCACTGTTTAGGCGCCTCTTACTTGAATCCGAAACGAAGCTAGCATTTTAGTGTGTTTGATCGATCTATTTCCGAGACCCGGGACAAAACAAAGAAACTATTTGCACATTGAGTTGAAACGATCCACAGGTTCAACTTGATTTCGATAGGTAGCAGCGAGACAACTCAATTGATTGCAGGTGGGTTCTTTGTAATAAACAAAAGGCCTAAGAGCAAAAGGTGCACCTAGAAAGGTGGAAAAAGAAATTTCAAAAAGAGAGAAAATGGAGCAAATAAGGCTAAAATTGTTTGATATGCGCAATTATGAGTCGATTGAAACAGGGAAGCCAGTGTTGGGAAGAGAGTTAGTAGACCTGATCGTGAAATTGGCAAAATTCGAAGATGAGATATTGCGAGATTTGAGGGAAATTAAGCGGACTCTGAAAAATGTTGAGACTAGTCTGGAAAATGTAAAAAGTTCGAGGGATACATTGGCGGTTGAAGTGAATACAGGAATGGCCACGGTGGCAAAAAGAATTGATGAAATCAGGGCTGAAAATGAAAACTTGAAGAAAAACTTGAATGAGTCAGTGGAAAGGTTGATTGGTGAGGAGATTATTAGAGTTCAGAATGAAGTAGAGAGGAGGTGTGAAGCCTTAGTAGGAGAAATAGATTTTAATAGGTGGAATAGAAATGTGAGAGTCCCGACGCCAGAGCCAAGAGTGGATGAGAATGAAAATCAGATAGATGACGAAATTCTAGAAGAGGAAATAAATGGGGCTGAGCAATCAGGATTTAAGTCGTTTGATGGGTTAGGATTGCCATGGACTTTATGGTTAAGAAGGTTTATAGACTTAGCCGAATCACAGAATACGCCTTGGGATGATGCCACTAAATTGAGAAAATTACCGATACATCTAGATGGGATTCCTAGGGAAAGATGGGAGGACATTGACCCAAATGAGAGAGATACGTTTGCAAAGGCCGCTAAGAAAATGAAAGATTTGTTTGAGGACCCGATGATGAATGAATTAGCCTTGCATAGGCTGTCCATTTATAGACAAAAAGAGAGCGAAAGTGTGGCCACGTTTTCGAGAAAACTAGAGGACCTTGTAAGGTCGGCCATGATTGGCGAAGGCAAAAATGAAATTCAGAAAAGATTAAAAATTGAATTTTTGGATAGATTGCGTCCGGATCTTCAATTTGAGGTCAAAAAGGATAGGCCTCAGACGTATGAGGAAGCCTTGTCAAGAGCGCAGTATATTGAGGGCCTACTGATTGCGAGTCAAGTATGTCGAACGGCAAACATGGTGTCTAGCCTAACTTTGAGTCCGCCCGAGGAAGAGGCAAATGCGTTGTTGAATGGAGTGTTAAAAGGGTTGAGTGTAAATAAAAATGTCCAACCCATAGAAAACCAGAAAGGAGGAGAAAATGAAAATGCTAATCAGGATTACGGATATCAAAGATACGAGATGCCAGAAAATATGAGAAATTCTGACATGAGATTCCCAGCTAGAAGGAATTATAAAGGCAGAGGAGGTTACAGAGGAAATTCGAACCAGGGAGGGTATAAAAATTCAAATCAGGGAAATTTTGGAAACAATGGGAACACTAATCAAGGAAATTTTGGCAACGGAGGAAATTTTGGGAACACACGAGGAGGTTTTAACAAAAATTGGGGACAAAATAGGGACGAACAAAAAAGGTGCTATATCTGTAACAAAACAGGACATTTGGCAGCCAAATGTTGGAGACGAGTAGAGGCAAGTAGAGGTAATAACAATACTAACAAAAGTTATCAGCAAAATAACCAAAATTCTCAGGGAGGAAGCAATCGAGTGAATAATGGTGCATATGCCATTGATGAGATGCCAAGGTTGGCGTATAAAAATGATGAAATGAATGAGGTCATGAGACTTAGAGTTGAAAATAGAGAGATTGAAAATCTGAGGCTAAAAGCGCTAATGGAAATCAAAGAGAGAGAAATGGGGTGGAAATTAGAGTGCAAAGAAAAAGATAGCATGATTGCGGCACTTAAAGCACAAAATGACAGATTCGGCTTGGCATATGGATACCCCATTGAAGAAGAAATCGTAAACATGGTCTTTGAAGTAAAAATAAATGAGAATGAGGAAGGAGAGGTAAATAGTGAGATAGAACTTGAATCCTTGAGTGAAAAAGAATCCAAAACCTTGAAAGGTGATAATAAGTATGATGGTAATTTGAAAGAAACTTTGGCTGATGAGGAACCTCACTCAAGCCAGAAATACTACCCAAATCTTCGGATGCATGTGGATAAGTCCATGAGAAATTTCAAAGGAGTGATTGTGGATGTGTCAGGCGAAACGAATGATGAAACTATAGAAAGGTATCTCAATGAGTTAGAAACGATATGTTATCCTCGAGGAGTATTTAGTGAATATTTTAAGAAAGTAAGGAGCATTTTAGGTCAAACGTCATACGGGAAAAAGATCGGAGTGAATGTGGTCCATTTAGCAGCATCGGAAAAAACGCCAGAAGGTTATAAGGTGTACAATATAATAATGGATGAGGTTATAGGAAAGTTAAGGATTTATTGCTTTCCTAAGAAAGGGATACTTAAGACGTTAAAAAAGGTGAAGGCACAACCGAAACCCACAGAAAGTGAGGATAGGACAGATGCTAAAAGACTAGCTCAAGAACTTAGAAGAGGTGAAGCAAGGTGGAATGCTACGAACACGAGAAATGAAAATCGAAATTGGAGAACTCCAGCAAGACCGAGACAAATGAGTGAACCACCCATACGATATGTCACATTGAATCAGAGGCATTCAAGACTAGTATCCCCAGTGAGGGCAACAAACTTTAGAAATCCTCGAGAGAATTCTGGATTCAGAGAAACCAGGAGATATGACTATGGAGGGAGGGATCATAGGGTGAGGTCTAGGTCTATTGCTACTGAAAGGGTCGAGCAACGATGTCCAATAAATCTAGAATGGTTTGATAATAGGATTAGAGTACCCTTAAGAAGGTTAGATCATCGCATGGCAGACTTTGTGTTATCAACACATAGGCACGCAGCGAGCATTAGAAATTTAGGGTTAAGAATGGCCAATATGCAGAGAGATCAGAATGAAAAAATCGATAGAGTCAATCAGTTGTTATTAATTGTTTTGATGATTGTGGTGGGTGGACAGGGAGCGAATGCGGTGTTTGTTGAACAAAAACATAATGACCCCGTATTAATTTGTCAGACAAAAATAGGGCGAACAATTTGGAGAAGTCCTATAGAGCCTGTATGCCCCAAAGTGAATTTTAATGACCCAGACGAGGTTATATATGATGAAACATTGGACGTGTACAAGCCAAACACGATGAAATATGAGACTCAAGCGGTAGTGTGCAAAGTTGTGAAAGACAGTGTGAGGCATTACACAAATTTGCTGAATGATGACTTTGAAGAAAAAGTATCCGAAGAGATGCATGTTTCAGCAAGCGAATGTAGGAGAATGATCGATCATAAAATTTGTGACCAAGGATTCCCAGAAAAGAAAATTACCGTGAAAGGTGAATTAAAAAATGGAGGAGTTTATGAGACAGACAATGTTCTGGATTACAAGTTTAAATATGGAGATTTTGCGTGGAGAGTGACATATGTGGTAAACTGTTATGTTTATGGCACCATAGTAGGCGCATATCATGGATCAACTTCGATCATCTCTCCAGCAGGAGATCTAGGAAAGGCAAAATATACGCAAGGAAATGCGAATCTCAAAGAAGGTGCGATTGTGATATGGGAGCCAGAAGAAAAGGCTGGATGTGAGTATTCTTATTTTCAAAAAATGTCTGGAAAGAGAATGGGAGATGTATGGCTGAGCAAATCAAAAGAGTTTGCCTTATCGATAACAGATGCAAACACAGAATTAGTTGATTGTAAGATAACACTGCTAGTCACTGATCAAGGTTTTGCAGTGAGATGTAGCATGTGGAGCCCAAAGCGTAGAATGAGGCGAGACGTAGGGGATGAATGGAGAGAATTTGCCAGGAAAGAGGCAGGGCCAGTAATGTCACCTCAATTATCAGCCCAGTTGACAGCGCTAGACATCAATATGATTGATTCGATAAAGGGAGCGTTTGAGCATACGATTGCAGCCATGTGTGAACGAATGAAAATCTTGTTTCAACAAAATGAATTGATGTTGGCAGCAGAGCCTACATTGGCTGTGAGAAGATGGCTAAATAAGCCAAATGTGCATGCTAGATATGTTGAAGGGTTCGTAGAAATTTGGCCATGTATTGAGGTACCAGAAGAAGATTTGACAATCTTGCCTTCAACGAGTCAAGAAGGTTGTTATGATTTTCCTTTGGTAGAATATGGTGAGCATAATCATACCCGGAGGGGGTACTTGGATCAAAAGTACAGAGAGATCAGAAATGTCTCAGAAATTGTGACTTGTGAGAGTGTGAGAACGAGACTAATTAGTTTATATGGGAAAGTCTATCAAATTGATCAAGTGACAGGAGTGATAGAGTTGTTGAATACTGAAAATCTACCCATGTTAGGAAATTCTCAAAAGACGTTGAAAGATTTTCCACAAATTCCGTACAAAATTTTTCATAATTGGGTGATGTATAATTTTTCGGAGCTTTTCCCGACAAAGCACTTTGAATTATCATCACACAATCTTGAAATGGAAAGGTACATTAAAAATAAGAACGAAAAATCCTGGCATGGCGCCGAAAAACCAGATCCGAGATATGAAGTGAATGAGTGGAAGAGTCCTTTGTCAAAATGGTTGGAACAGTATGTATCTCCTTGGCATATATGGGTGACACTAGCAAGCTTAGGCATAACTTTTCAGGTAATAAGAGTACTGCTAAGGTGGTACATAGCAATTGAGTCACCTATAGCCTTGAATGGCTGGCTAAAAATAAGAAGCGAGGAGAATGAGAGAAAGCATTGGCAAAGGGTTAATAGCCATATTCAGAGAGCTCGTGAAATTAGGATTGAGGAGGGTGCAATGACCTTAAGTGAGAACAATAACTTATGTTTGTTGAAGCGAAGTCAATGTGAGGCAAATTGCTTAGTTTTGAATGATGCAAAGAGTGAGCAGAAAAAGCAAGAAACAGACAGTCATTCGGTCCAAGGTGATCCAGAAGCCTGGCCACCACGAGTATCGACCGAAATGTCGATGACAAGTGACAGAGGAGTTGAGTTTATCAACGCATCTTATGCAAGTGGAGGGAAACCTGTGTTATGTGTGGGACAAATCAATGGAGTGTGGATGAAAATGTTAATTGACACAGGAGCGACCATGACAATCGCACCTGAGTCGATGATGCAATTGATGAAAGCGAAACCAGAGCCTTATAGTTCATCAGCTCAAGGAATTACCGGAGACGCGGTGCAAATAAAAAATAAAGCTAAAGTTTCAATGCAAATTGCCGGAACTGAGAAAGAAACATATGTGTACCTAGCGAGTGGATCACATCTGGGAATTCGAACTTCATATGACATCCTGGTAGGGACAGACACGTTGAAAAAGTTTTCACCGATAACGATTGATTTAGAAAGAAATGTGATGAATATAGGAGGAAAAGTGATTCGAATTTGCGACCCGAACACGTCGACAATCAGGAGAACACCTTTGAATTTAAGAGACACAGTGGACATTCCTCCGAATTCGGAGAAATTTGTGGAGTGTGTAATGGCAGTGAGTGAGGTTAACAAAGAGAAAGATTTTCTAGTGGATAAACAGCATAAACGCTTGTCAGAAAAGGATCTCTATCTGCCACCGTGTATTGTGACACCGGAGAAAGGCGAAAATGCAAAAGTTAAGATATTGATTGTGAATCCAACACGGAGAAGTGTGAGGCTGTACAACGGAATGACCATAGCAAGTGCGACTGAATTGAAAAGTGAGAATGGGAGACTGATTGAGGAAATTCCTGAAATCTATAACGTTGAAGAAAAGCAAGATGAAGTGTATGATGACCCAACGTATGTAGTTGATATTTCGCAAGCTGAAGTGACAGAGGTAGAAAAGAAATTACTGAAAGAATTGATTGACGAGTATCAAGATATATTTTAGCAAGTCGCAATACGATTTAGGCTCATGCAAGGGGGAGGAATATAGATTTCTTACGACAACAGAGATGCCTATTGCATCTAAACCTAGTAGGGTGCCTTTTAAGTTTAAAGAAAAATTGGAGCAGCATATACAACAATTGCTTGTGAGTAAGAGAATGGTACCCTCGGATACCCCATGGGTAAGCCCAATAGTAATTGTTGAGAAAAGAGGCCCAGGAGGGGGGCTAAGAATATGTTGTGACTTTCGAAAGCTAAATTCTGTGACGATACCGGATCATTTTCCAGTTCCCAGACCTGAGAGCATATTGCAAGAGCTAGCAGGGTCTATCTATTTTTCAACGCTGGATATGGCATCCGGATATCATCAACTAGTTTTGGACGCAGCGACATCGGCGAAATGCGGAGTGATAACAGAATCAGGAACCTATCAGTTTACTCACTTGCCATTTGGTTTGAGAAACGCTACGGCTATGTTTAGCAGATGCATGGCGAGAGTGCTAGAAGGAGTGACAGGGGATGGAGTTTTGACGTATGTTGATGATGTGTTAGTTCATACGAAAGATTCAGATTTCAGAGCGCACTTAAGAAAACTAAGACAAGTTTTTCAACGATTTAGGGAATTTAACCTAAAGTTGAAACCGACTAAGTGTGAGTTTGGAAAGAGAAGCGTCACGTTTCTTGGTCATACCTTGAAAAAAGATGGATATTGCCCAGCAGAGGTGAATTTAAAACTAATAAGAGAATATCCAAAACCGACGAATCTAAGAGAGGTAAGAGGATTCTTAGGGTTAGCTTCCTTTTATCGAAAATTTGTGATGGGATTTTCGGATATAGCTGAGGCTTTGATTAAGTTGAGCCGCAAAAATTGTAAATTTGAATGGAATGAGAAACAAAGCAAATCTTTTGAGAAAATTAAGGAAGCGCTACTAAGTGGGGCGACGTTAATATATCCAAATTATGAAAAACCGTTCCACTTGTTTGTTGATGCTTCATCAGTGGCCTACGGAGCAGCGCTGATGCAGCAGGAAGAGGAAGGAAAATCGAGTTATAAGGCAATCAGTTTTTTCTCTAAGTCCTTAAGCAGTGCTGAAAGGAAATGGCCACCGGTACAGTGTGAGCTAGCAGCTATTGTTGCTGCCTTAAGAGTTTTTAAACCATATGTTTATATGTCAAAAATTATGCTTCACACTGACCATAAGCCGTTGACCTATCTTATGGAAAAAGCTGAGATGCATGCGAACCTTGCTAGATGGTTAATTGAACTACAAAATTATGATATCAAGCTAATGCATATTCCGGGCAACAAAAATAAGGTTGCTGATGCATTATCTAGATTGAATGAGAATCTTCCGAATGAAGAGATTGAGAAAATCCCGGAATTAGAGGATATAATTGAATTTCCAGTGTGTTTGACGTTAGAGGAAGTGTATGCAATTGGACACAACAGGAGAAGAAGGGCAAAAATAGAAGTGAATGATGAGAAAGGAACTGGAATAAAATTTGACATTCTGAGTGAGCAAAAGGAGGATGAAAACTTGAAACCGATCATTAAGTATTTGGAGACAAGTGAACACTCAGTGGGAATGCAAGGACCAGAAATTGAGAAATTTATGGATGAAGTGAATTTATATGAATTGGATAAATGTGGATGCTTGGTAGCTAAGGTGGAGAGAACAAAGAGCAGGAGGGGTAATAATCCGTTAGTCATACCAAATAATTTAAAAGAATTCGTTTTCCACTCTTTTCATACATCAGCCCTAGGAGGGGGACATATGAGCGTTAGAAAAACTTTTCAAAAGGTTGCATCAAAATATTTTTGGAAAGGGATGTACAAGGATATTTATACATGGTCTAGGCAATGTTTGAAATGTCAGATGAGAAACTCTCCGAGACCAGCGAATAGGGTACCGATGGTTGCGGTAATTCAAAACACAGTTTTCAGAAAAGTGGGATGTGACTTGACTGGTCCGTTCAAAACAACTGAGAGGGGCAATAGATGGATAGTAAATTTTATTTGTCTTTTCTCAAAATATGTAATCTCTGTTCCAGTTGAGGACGCAAAATCAACAACATTAGCCAGAGCGTTTTTGAACAATGTAGTTTTGATTTATGGGGCACCAACTGAGTTTTTGACAGACAATGCAACCACATTTACCTCAGAGTTGGGGAGAGAGATATGCAAGTTGTTAGGAATCGAGAAAGATTTCAGTACTCCATACTGGAGTCAAGGAAATGGTTGTTGCGAGAGGTCTTTCAGAACGTTCCAAAATATTTTGAGCAAGTATGTGGAGAGTGATCATGGAGATTTTGATATACTACTACCAAGTGTGACATTTTGCTACAATACTACAGTCCATAGGACAACGGATGAAAGTCCATACTTTCTGATGTTCGGTAGAGATCCATGCTTGGTCGTAGATCAAATCCTAGATCCGAAAGTGAGAGTGAAATTGGATGAGTCAGACATGGGTATGTACAGAGCGCAGTTGTTGGGATCATTACATCATGCTTGGCAGTGTGCAGCGGAAAATACCAGAGAGGAGGCAAAGAAATATAAGGAGGAGTATGATAGGAAAGTGAAGGATCCAAAAATTATCGTAGGTGATAAGGTAATGCTCAAAGATAAAACGATGAAAGTGGGACAGTCATCAAAATTTCATCTACCGTGGAGCAAAATTTTTAGGGTAATTAAAATTGAGCATCCGCACGCAGACATAGTTTCAATTACGGTACCACAGGCAGCACCGAGACGGGTGCATTTAAATCAGATAAAGAAATATTTTGGAGAATCAGGACCAGTAGCTACTGGGTTGAAATTGAGTGAGGATCTAGAAAAAGAATTAGAAAGTGTAGGAGCTGAAAAAGTGGAAGAATGTGTGGGATACAATCATAAGATAGAAAGAGTTGAATCTGTGAACAAAAAGAATGGCAAAAAGTTGAATGCGCAGGCCACGAATGCTACGCATCGTTATAATTTACGAAAGAAATAACAATTAAAATTCCCAGAATGGAAAAATCAAAACAGATAAATTCTAGACAATAATGGAGATTTTTAGAAATGGGAAAAGCCCGAGGACGTAAATCTCGAGACTTTCTTGGAGAGCATGGAAAGAAGACAACTGCCAAATCTGATCAAGAAAATGCCGTTGGGGTGGCTAATGAGCAAGTGACGGAGGGAGTTACCCCTCCAGTCGATATCGATGATGTCATGAGAGAAATTTTTGAGGGCATGGGTGTTGTGGTGGCTGACGAGATGCATGATGCGGTTGAAGAATCGATTGAAGAGGCCTTAGAAGGCGTAGAAGTATGTGATAAAATTGGTCTATCATTGGAGTATTTGATTAAATTTAAGGTAACCGAGTATGAAGCCGAGAATGGCGAAATTGAAATTATTGAGATGGGAGGAGATGCTGAAGAAGATGAGCCTAGAATGGCGGAAAAATTTGAACGAGAAATGGTAGAAGAGGTGGAAAGAAACGTTGAAGTTTTGGCACAAGCGACGATACCAGACGACGATAAAGTTGAAGAAATGGAGATACACGACGAGATTATAGAGATCGCTTCTGAAGTATCAGTGGTGGCGTCTGTGCGGCCTGACATTCCAATGAAGCCCAAGAGAGGAAGATACACAGGGAATGCGATGA
>JAQGCP010000723.1:0-15043 GCA_034699885.1 Acrobeloides thornei | reverse complement strand
CAAATTGGCATAAAATGACCAAAAATGGTCCTAACTTTTTTTCTTGACAACTAATGCGGGCTTTTCGTCTGCACTACGTTTCTTCTCCTATTATTTACTCCTACTTTGTACCTACAATTTGAGCCGTCGTTCGCAGGAAAAGCGTGTCTACACAAAATAGAAAATGGTGCCCAAATAGGCTAGCACCAAATTCGATAAAATGACCAAAAATGGACATAACTTTTTTGTCTACGAGTCAAATTTGATCATCGAGGTGTCATTTCATCGCGAAATTTTATGGGGCGCAACTTTGTAGAACATTACTTTCCCGGGAAAAATTATCCAGGGGGTAAAAAGACGATTTTTTGTCGAAAAATACCTCAAATTGGCATAAAATGACCAAAAATGGTCCTAACTTTTTTTCTTGACAACTAATGCGGGCTTTTCGTCTGCACTACATTTCTTCTCCTATTATTTACTCCTACTTTGTACCTACAATTTGAGCCGTCGTTAGCAGGAAAAGCGTGTCTACACAAAATAGAAAATGGTGCCCAAATAAGCTAGCACCAAATTCGATAAAATGACAATAAATGGACATAACTTTTTTTTCTACGAGTCAAATTTGATCAACGAGGTGTCATTTCATCGCAAAATTTTATGGGGCGCAATTTTGTAGAACACCACTTCAGCGGGAAAAATTATCTAGGGGGTAAAAAGACGATTTTTTGTCAAAAAACCCCTAAAATTTGCATAAAATAACAAAAAATGAGACAACTTTTTTTCTGCGAGTCAAATTTGATCAACGAGGTGACATTTCATCGCGAAATTTTATTGGGCGCAATTTTGTAGAGCACCAATTTCTTAGAAAAAATTATCGAGGGGATCAAAAAGACGATTTTCTGTCAAAAAACCGCTAATATTAGCAAATGAATTTTTCCTTGTGCTCACTTTGTGACCGTTTAACTATATCAAAAATCTCCTGAAAAGCATTAATTATACAACCGTCTAGTGACGCAAATGCTTTACCATTTCCACCCATTATCACAAAGATCATACTTCATTTTCATGTCTAACAAATGCTCTCTACGTTAAATACACTCAATACGCACCGTCAGGACCCCGATCTGAATCCAATACCGGATTCAGCTCGGACGTCAATACACTCATAAAAATTATCGCAAAAATTTGAACACAAAAACTTCACATTAATTCGGTTATTACCATATCCGGTTATTCCATATATAAAATTTCGCGATGAAATGATACCTCAATGATGATTAAATTTGACTTGTAGAAAAAAGTAGTGCCCATTTTTGTCATTGTATCGAATTTATATGCTAGTCTATTTCGGCTCCATTTTCTTTTTGTGTAGACACGCTTTTCCTGCGAACGACGGCTCAAAATGTAAGTCTTCAAATTAATTTTTTTAAACAAAATTTCAAAAAATGTTTTGATGGATTTTTGTAATAGCTCCCACTTAATTATTATTGACTTTGCCAAACTAACTGTTTGGGAAAGTCTCAGATGAGAGTAAAATAAAAATCTTTATTCGAAATTTGATAAGGACAGAGAACAGCCCTGTTATACAATTATAAGCGTCATAAAAGCTATTTTTTCAAAAATTATCAAAACAAGAAGGAAAAGGAATTTAAAAAATTTGTTTGTATAGGAAGTGAATGAAAAACCATTTTCATTCTCTTCCGAAACTGATGTGATATCATTTTTGTTTTTATTTTAAAAATAAAAATAAGGGTTTTTCGGTTATGGTTATAACCATAATCGGTTATAACCATATCCGGTATTCCATATCCGAAACCGTAATCATAATCGAACCGAAACCATAACTGTAACATAACCGAAAATTTTTTTTAAAAATTGTCAAAAAATTGTTTTTTAAATTTTCAAAAATTTTTTTTTAATTTTTCGAAAAATTTTTTTAAAATTATTCAAAATTTTCAAAAAATTTTTTTCTAATTTTTCAAAATTTTCAAAAATTTTTTTTTAAAATTTTCAAAAATTTTTTTTTAATTTTTCAAAAAATTGTTTTGAAAAATTTAAATTTTTCAAAAAAAATTTTTTTCAAAATTTCAATTATTGTTACGGTTATAAATATAACCGTAACCATAACCGAAACCCAATAACCGTAGCAAAATTAACTCTGGGGGTAGGGTAAAACTATCACACCAATTCCTTTTAGATTAAGATATAGGGGAAGCGATTGCATAAGGAATAGAATAAAAAAATAAACAATATCTTATGTCATGTGAGGATCATCGGGCATTTCAGGGTCGAACGGAATGTCCTTCGGAATGTCCGATTCACTTGCTATGTACCAATTAGTTGGTACTGGTTCATGTGGAACAAAATTTGTGAACCACTCATTCACAGTTACTTGCTCCATTAAATCCTCCTCCGATGTATCCAATGGTCCTCCTCCATATCTTCGGATTTGGAATAAACATCCATCTTTTCGTTGGTGATAGATGGTCAAGATTCTGGCAATTCTGTCAGGATCATGTGTTTCGGATAGGCGCTCAAGGGTATTTTGACAAATACTTTTGAGATGCCGAAATAGGTGTTGTTGCTTTATCTGCGGCCAACATCGGAAAAAAGCAGGTGGAAGCCAAGTAGGTACCACCTCATATGATAAATTGACATGGCGAACGAGAAGGGGATTAGCCATAAGAGATATTACCTCGTGCCACAGTACAATGGGTAGGGCAGCAAAGCCGGCTTGTAGTTGTAATTGATTCATGACAAAAAAGAAATAAAGCGTTTTTTACAAACAAAGCAAAATGATAAGTGATAAACTTTTTTTGAGAAGAAGAGCAATAACCTTGAAGCAGTCATAAAACGGAGACGCTATTAATCAAATATGATAGCGACAAACAGTAAATGGGGTTATTTTTGAAGAATTGATTTTTTTTTGATTTTTTGATTTTGAATAATTGAAAAGAGAGAATAAAATACAAAATACTTAGTGTTTGAAAAATAATATAAACCGAAGGCAAAATTAACAAACAATAGGAAGTGCAGGAAAAGGAACGTAAAAAATTGTTAAGGAAGTGAATGAAAACACTTTTTCATTCTCTTCCAAACTGATGTGATAGTTATTTTTTTATGGATTTTAAAAAATTTTTATTTTTTAAATTTTTATTTTTTTTATATTTTTTTTTAAAAGTTTTTATGGTATAATAAAGAAATTATTCGAATAGGTCGTTATCATTTGTTACGCGCTCCATATGCTCGTCAAAATTATCTGGAAATAGCGACTCATATCTATAGTCTTGAAATATATCCCCTTCATCATCTTGCATTTCCTAATTATTTATTTTATAGGAGTCTTTTGCAAACAATTACCTGTATTATATCCATGCTATTAGATGATATGAGAGCTGATGATTGCTGTGCAGATGACAACCTTTTTTTGGACGCCTTTCTGCTAAAATAAGATGCAATCTGGCGAGCTGTAAGTCGATCATTGATAGGAAAGCGCTTCTTATTATCTAATTTTTCATTTTTCATTAGTTTTTCAACATCTTTTGGGTCGAGTTTTTTCCCAGATGTGAGTCCTTCATCGAATTTATCGTTCAAAAACTTTAGAACGTCATCGCTAAATACTTTCCTGTTTCGAATTGGTTTGTTAGCCCAACCCATTTCTAATCGGTTTTCATCATTATCTAGTTGAACCTCTGTTGCTATTCGTAAATCATTTGCAATAACCGGAATGGTTCTTTGGCTATCGATTTCTTCTATTTTTTGTATGTATGAAACCAAAGCATAGTCTTCTATCTAAAATTTATATTTGAAAGTTAATTTTAAAGTACTAGCCTTGTAAAGTTGTAGTGCTTTCTTATGGCGTCCAAAATTGATGTGGCGCAGAACTTCATCAAATGTTTTGAAAGTTGCTCCACAAGACTCATTGTCATCTTCATAAATTGAATCATCATCTGCATCTGCAGTATCGGTTTCGGGATCTTGATATTCTTCTGGATTTTCTGGTGGTAGCGGTTCTTTATTGATAGGACCTTCCATATAAGATGACCAGACCCAGAAATTTACAGTATTATCGTAAGCATAGGAATCAGCTGTAGCACCATCTTCATTGAACACATGTAGCCAAGCGCTATTTTCTTTGCCTTGGAAAGTAGAACTTGGAAATACAATTCCTTCCCCAATACCTAAAAAATTAATTTTAAATCTAATTTTAAATATACCATAGTATTTATAAGCTCTCATATTTGCGGCATCATCAAATTCGAAATCATAATAATTGCTAATCCCTGCTATTTTTGGCTTATTTGTTTGAGGCGTGGGGTTATTTAGAGAAACTTGATGCACGGATATGCCATTCAATGGTGGACCCCCCGAAACCATTGCTTGATACAGTTCTCGAGCATTAGTTGCGTCATTTTGCTGGTCAATATAGTTTCTAACGCGTTTTTTCATAAACGCAGCCATCCTGTCTGCTGCAGACTTGCCAGCCTGAGGTTCGCTGAAAGAATAGCGTTGAACATATACACCGGATTGATCAGATAATTTTGAAATTGTTCCAAGTGTCGAAGCAGAATGATAACATCCTACAAAATTGGATAATAATTTTATTTAAGAAATTACCAGCATTATCGCTTCTAAGCGTAACTTTATCAATATTAGTTTTTTTGAGACTCTTCAATACATGATCCAGTATAGCGGTTACATGATCGGTGTCCTAGGAAAGAAATAAGTGATATTTTTGTTATTTTACCTGGATTTCATTTTCGAAAACATGCACAAAAGTGTGTTGCATGAGGTTTTCTCCATTGCCATGAGGATTTGCTAGCACGTGGGATATATGGTAGCTCAATCCTCTTTTCCCAAACCAATCAATGGTAGTTTCGCGAAATTTTCTTGGAAGCCATTTCATGCCCCAGTCCGCTGTAATCAAAGCAGAACCTTTAGCTAAATTGCTCAAAATTTCGACTCGTTGGTTGTTGCTGAATTCGGCTCGAATAATGTGTCTTTTCATATCAATAATTTTATTCTCTGCTATATAAAGCAACTCTTGCATTTCTTTGAGCTGAATTTCTATTGGATTATCTTTATTATCTTGCAATAATTCAATGATTGTCCTTCTAAAGTCTCCCATTGCATCGCGGACTTGTTCACACCTCAAACATTGCATATCATGTTCATGAGCATTTTCAGGTTTGTTTGAGCAGTCTTGCATTAAGTTTTTATTCTTGAAGTCAGAAAGAGCAAAGTTGAAGCAATGGTCTTTGACACGAGATGAAGATTTGACATGTGCACGAAAGTCCGTCCTCAGATATTGTTTTGCTTCATTTAATTTCATGGTTAATTCTTTTCCTCGTTCGTTATCAATAAGTGATAACTCTTCTAGCTCTTCGATCATTTCAAACATCTCATCAAACCCCTAAAAAGGATAATGAACAAAGTTTATAATTTTTTTCACTTCGGATCCTTCAGCTAAATACGAATCGATCCCTTGTAGAGATTTGCGGCGCTCGGCAGAACATGTGTTCAACATGCGAATCATTGATGAATCCGAAAGAAGCAAATCGTATCTATTTATTTCTCGCAAGCGATTCTTATATAACCTTATAATCTCATTATTCCTCATCAAACGGAGCGTATTTGGTATCTCTATTTTGATTCCTTTAAGCTTGGCATTGCGCCATCCATAGGGAAGTCCAATCATAACTTCTGAGCTAAAAATATGAGTTTATACTAATTTCCTTATATATCCGAAATAATCATGAATTATATCGGATATATCCGATATAATAATGAAAATATAGGATTTTATTCATGATATTGTGATAATCAATAGACTAACCTTGTTATGAAAGAGATAAACTCGTTAACTTTTGCGGCTTCGAAACGTTCTTTCTTTTTCCTAGGTTCGCTCTTTTCAGCTCGTCGGGCAATTCTCCGAGACTTTAGGTACATATAATGAGTAAGATCTGGTATTGTTTCCTGTAAGGATAAAATAGTTGGAATATTTGTTCTTTTTTTTAGTTGGAAAAACTCACCTGAACTGATTTGAAAGGCAGTATTGTTGTGACTAATGACAGAACTTGCAGTTTTTCAATTTTGCTTTCCGCCATAACATATAATTGGGCAATATTTTTCAAAAGATTTTTGTATGCAACACTTTCTTCCATTTTGCTTTTAGGGGGTAAAAGTTTATTCAAGGATCGTTCTTTCAGATCGTCATGATTATCAGGTGCTGCACATTTTGTGGCCAGGTCAATTAATCGTGATACTGCGCTCGCTTTCTTTCTTTTGCTGTCACTTGATAGCTGATTGTAGCTTGCTCGAGGCGGCCCTAATCTTGACTCTTTAGCAGCTTTAGTAAAATCAAAAAATTTGCTACAAATTTCTTGAGATACAATTGGTTCGGGAGCTTTCCTATTCCCCGGCTAAAATTGCAATAATTATTCTTGAAATTATTTAAAAGTTTACTCTATAATAAACATCTGAATTTTCAGAATTTCCACTTTCTGGGGAATAGCTAATGTCTGTTATAATATCAGGAGAAGCCGAAAGGCGATTGTTAATTGGTGGAGGATCGATCAAGTGACCAGTTTCAGCTACAACTACATCTGCTAAAGTCTTCTCAGCCCATTCTTTGTGACGTGAACAAACCGCTATAAGTAAAAAATTGATTTCTCTTTTGTTTAAAAATAGCAAATTTTGAGAAATTTTTGTTGAAAAAATTGAAACTTTTGGTATAGAATCTTAATCATGAACCATTATATTTTTTTTTAAATTTCAAAAATTTTGGAATTTGAAAAAAAATTTAAAATAATTTTTTGAAAATTAAAAAAAAAATTTTTTTGAAAATTTTGAAAAAAATTTTTTTAAATTTTTTTTGAAACAGTTTTTTGAAAATTGAAAAAAAAATTTTTTTTGAAATTTAAAAAAAAATTTTTTTAAATTATTTTTTGAAAATTTGACTTTATTTTTTTGTCCAGAAAAATTGTTACTCACGTAAACCGATGTGGACTAACAAGTGTTCTTTCTTTAAAATCGCGAATGCTTCTTCTTTGTTGATTTCTATTTTTTTCTCTAGAATAGGTCTAGGTTGATGATTTTCAATAGTATCAGGAATAGAACAGGTCTTGATACGCCCACTATACTTTCTTGCTCGAATAAAATAATGGACATATTGATAACGATCCCAATAAGTACTAAGTTCATCCCTATGGTTTTCACAAATTTTACGTTGGCTCCATTCGTATTTTATTTCATCATCTTCAAAGTTCACATCAAAAAGACCCTGGCCTCTTGATAAGACAAGGTCGAGTTCATTCGTTGCGCCCAAAATTCCGGTACCTTCGTTTTGAATTAAATCACCCATACTAAAATTTTTTGCTTTAAAATTAAAATTTTATTGTATTGTATTTACCTTATCAATTTTTCATTGCATCGGCCAATTTTTGAAGTAGATGGACGTTTATCAAAATTTTCAATAGTTGTAGTTCTCTTGACAGAAAAGTAGCATGATTCACCAATATCCTATAGCATATAATAATAATTTCACTTCTTTTGTATTTTATATGCACCATTCCTTACCCTCTATACCCGTACAAACTACCTTCAACAAAAAATAAATTATCTTACAGCTTTGGCAACAGCTTCTATATCCACATCGGCGCTCGATTGGTCACTCGAATCCATATTATTTTCGTTCGTCTGTTGTCCTTCACTTAAATCAGAATCAGATTCAGGGAAAATTAGTCGAGGCTTTTTTTGTGCAACTATAGGATCTTCTTCCATGTCGTTGCCAATTTTATGAAATGGTGGCTCATAAGGCGCGTTTTGTAATTTATCATCCGTCATAAATTCTATAAAGAATAAAAGATGCTATTTAAAAAAAACCACCTATAAAATCTGACAATATATCGCCGATAAATCGTTTTTGTCTGGATAAAGTTTTACTTTCTTCATTTGTTTGATGAAGAGGACGAGATTGTATTAAAGCTAATACAGTCATAAACAAAAATATCAACTTCATAGCTATAGCGTTGAAATAAAGCAATGCGATTTAATAAAAATCTAAAAACAAAGTTTTAATTTAAATGTTAAAAAAATATATACTAATAAATAGGAAAAGACTGGATAGTTAGTTATAGTGAGTTTAAAAAATTTGAATGAATCTTAGAAACAAATGGTACATTTATATACGAAAATTAATGTAAAGGTTTTGTGTTCAAATTTTTGCGATAATTTTTATGAGTGTATTGACGTCCGAGCTGAATCCGGTATTGGACTCAGATCGGGGTCTTGAAGGTGCATATTGAGTGTATTAAACATAGAGAGCATTGGTTAGACATGAGAATGAAGTATGATCTTTAAGATAATGGGTAGAAATGGTAAAGCATTTGCGTCACTAGACGGTTGTATAATTAATGTCATTCAAAAACTTTTATATGGTTAAAAAACGGTCACAAAATGAGCACAAGGAAAAATTCATATGCCAATTTGAGGTGTTTTTTGACTAAAAATCGATTTTTGACCCTCTAAAAATTTTTTCTTGGAAAGTGATGTTCTACAAAGTTGCGCGCAATAAAATTTCACAATGAAATGACACCTCGTTGATAAAATTTGACTCGTAGAAAAAAATGTTATGACCATTTTTGTCATTGTATCGAATTTGTGATCTAGTCCCTTTGGGCTCCATTTTCTATTTTTTGTTGACACGCTTTTCCTGCGAACGACGGCTCAAATTGTAGGTACTAAGTAGGAGTAAATAATAGTAAAGAATCGTAATGCAGACGAAAAGCCCTTAGGAGTTGGATCGAAAATAGTGCAATTTTGGGTACCTCAAAAATGAGAAAAATTGCTCTATCTCCACAACTTTGAGGTTTTGAATAGGTGTTGTATAGACCAAAAATAAAGTAGAACTTAGCAGCAATCCAACGATACCAAAACCATTTCAGATGGATTTAACTGGCCTGAGTTGTGACCATTTGAAGTTGGGGGTACATTTTGAGAGGCTTTTTAAGGCCACCTGCCCGTATCTCGATAAGGAAAAGTCGGATTCAAAAACGGACACCGGATTCGTGTTCAGCGACCCCGAAAACCTAGGGCATACCATGGTTTTAAAATTTGATTCGAATTTTTGTTACTATGGCCACCCCAGGTTCGAGATTTCGAGACATCGTCTCTTAAGACCGAAAACAAGAGACCAATAACATAGGGGGTTATCATAATATAAGTCATAAAAAAATTATATATACCACGAATTTGATTGGATACATAATCAAGCGGCTCCAAGTCTCTAACCCCTATATTATTGACAATGCACTCTTTATAGGCCAAACATTGTAAGTTTAGATTGCATTCAGGGCCGCTAGAAAGCGGTATGCCTCCCGATGCAACTTCACAACGTCTATACACATGATCAATGGCATCCCATATATCCATTGACGATGTTTCGGAAGTCAAATCGATCACAAACATCTTGATACTCAAGTAGAAATTTGGACCCACTGGATAAGGAAGTGTAAATGGCATCAGCTCAACATTGCTATCATTCATTGTATAGGAGGTGTTGAGAGAAATATTGTAATTGGAAAGTGACCTAAATTTCTATTGATATCAAGCATTTTCTTTGTCCACGGCGGGACAAAATTGGGCATAAGTTTTTCTAGCCGGGCAATCTATAGTTTACTACACTACTGCTGGCTATTTGGGCTCTAAATAACAAATTCCCATCAAAAACCTATAGATTACACAACTTAATTAACGGCGACCCCAGGAAACTATCAGAAATTAAAGAAGAGCAAGGGCTCCTTGATCAAATATTCAAAGCACAATGTCTTTACAATTATTCTTCACTAGAAAAAATGAGTTGCTTGAATAAATAAAGCATGATTAAAACAATAGCAAATTCTATAAAAGGATAGCCAAATGGCAAACAACGGTCAACTCTCCAGAGCATGCGTATATTTTTTTAAAGTTCATAGCATGGAGAACATGCTCCTAGCTCGAAATAATTCGGCATGACGAATTGGTCGATATAAGCCACGTTTAAGATAACATAGCTCTCTTTTTTGAGAATTCTGGAGCTCGGATTATTACCACGCCGAGAACGTGGAAATACAGTCCGTCTTGTACCGTGAATCGATCGGATGGCACACAGGTGCACGGTGGTCCAAAGTGTATCCAAAAATGGGGTCACACATGAAAACGTGATAAAAGGTGTTCTTACGTTGCTAATAACTCATTTCAAAAAGAATTAGTGAATTTCTTTATTGTGCCATTTGGAAATTTTTTAAAAATCAATTTTTTGATGAAAAAATCATAAGAGGGAACCCTTATGATTTTGAGTCAAAAATTTTTTTTCAAAAACTTCCTGCACACATTCAAAAACGCACTATTCATGTTTAAAAATGCTTAAAAAATCAGAATAAGCAGTTTTAGACACGATTTTCGTCTGACTCCACCTTTGGACACACTTTGGAACACATTGCCAATATAAAATAAAATGTTATATCTAATTCTATGAAAAACAGTAGCAACATAGAAATTTTTTCAGGACATAAGATTTTCAACAAAAATCGTTATCACTTAGGATGTTTTACAACAGCGGCACAACTGCCGCGCGCGGCACAACAGCTAGCGCGCACTCTTACTGAAATTTTCTTTCTTTTCACAGCTAGTACAAGATGGAAATCTGACGTAGTATTGACAGAAGCACTAAGCTTGTTTCGCCAAATGCAATATGAGAATTTTCCATGTGTTTTTCGAGAATGAAAACTCTTTTAAGAGTTAAAGCCCACCTTAAAAGCTCACTCTAAAGGCAATTTATTTTCTCATTAACAGGTGAAATTTTGCGGCATTAAAGTTAAGTTTGGTTGCTAGCATGTTTCATTTTTCAATGTCATTTTTGCTCTAATCAACTTAATCATTTTTATTAATAATTTGATCTAATAAGTGATGTTGAATTATTCTCTAGAAGCTTTCCACAGCCCCTTTTTAGTGTCAATCCATGGTCCTTTAATGTATTTAACTGCTATTGTTTCCACCTTTTGCTTTATTTTCATCACTTATTTAATCATATTCCAAGCCCAAAAAATCACTACTTATAAATGGCTTCTTTTAAACAGCCTTTTGAGCTATGCCGCAGATCTGTTTTCGAGCTCTATCCTTCTAGTTCCTTTCTTCCCTGCATTAGCAGCATATTTACATGGTGTATTGGCTCCATATATTAATGGTTTACCGGCTTTGTTGATCCTATTAGGGCTATATATAAACAAAAGTTTTGCTGTTTTGATAAATATAGTTTATCGAAGGGTTCAACTATGGAACACAGGAAGGCTTTATGAGTTTTTCAAAAAGCCAATGAATTTATTCATCTCCGCTGTTTTTCTTCATTTGACATTTTATGGAATAGTGATCGTGCCTTTTTTATTTATTAAATTGGAGGTAAAAATACTTGTAGCATATTAGTATCTCACTAAACTTTTAGGATGCTAGCGAATTAATATCTCTAGATGCACCGGTTTTACTTCCAATTTATTATAAAATTAACCAACGCAACTATTGCCATCCTGCCAATGTTGTCTGCATTTGGGGCGTCCCTTCGAATGACTCGAATTACATCTTTTTATTTCTGCTAATAGCGTTGACTTTAGCTCACATACTTGCTATTTATTGTACCTATGACATGCATAGAGCGGTTAAAAATTTAGAAAAATTAGCGCTAAGTGTATCCACGAAGCGTCTTCAAAGAATGCTTCATCACTCTTGTGTAATAGAATTTTTGGTTGCGGTGGTGTTTCTTACGATTCCTGGACAAATTTGTATGATATTGCTGATGTTCAAAGTGCCATATACAGGACATCTGACGATATTTACCATTATTTTGTCGACATTTCAAACTTTGGTTAATGTTATGGCTCAATGTTATTTCATAACACCATTTAGAAAATGGATTCTCAAGAAATTTAGATTAAATACTGAAAGTAATCATGTTGGTGTAATAACAATTTAATAAAATGTTATATATAATTCTATGAAAAACAGTAGTAACATAAAAATTTTTCCAGAACTTAGAATTTTCAACGAAAATCGTTATAAATGGGTCTAACTTTTCACCATGATCGAATTTTTGACTTCTTAGTGTATGATAGTCCGACGCTCTTCGGTAAATAATCATCATCTAAGTTTTCGTTTTTGTCCCCATAAAGTTTTCCTTGTTGTTCCATTTTCTCGATAGATTTCATTTGCTGTTTGCGCATTAACATATAAATTAATGGCACTAGGAACGAATTTCACTTACTTTTTTTCAGAATCTAATTTACGTATCTAGTTTACCGAATTTAATTTCCGCAAATCTAGTTTACCGAATTTAATTTCCGCGAATTTAGTTTATTGAATCTAATTTCCGCGAATCTGGTTTCCTGGCTACCGTCCAAGTGCACTACTACTGTGCTACCGAGAGCTAATACTTATGTCCGTTAATTGTGAATACTTGACGGTGTATTTTCCACTACCCACACTGTGATTAACATTTGTGTGCCATCCGATCGAGCTTATCATCTATCGGTAATCCCTACGTCCGTCTTGTACTGTTAATCGAAAAATTTTAAATATAGTTTTTTTTATCAAAAAAACAACAACAATAATCATTCAAAATGACCTCCTTAGTTTGAATACACTTTTCCAATCTTTTTGAAAAGTATCTACGATCTGTGTTAAGATTTCTGGCGTAATTTCATCCCACGCATGAATCAGGGCGCACTTTAAAGATTCGAATTCTTTATGAGGCTTAGTACAATCTTGCCTTCCAAAATGTTCCATATAGAATAGTCAAGCTAATTAAAATCAGGCAAATTTGCTAGCCATTCATCCTAAAAAATGATCTGGAAATTGACCCAGGAAGATCTAAATGTCATAAACTTTGCTTGCAGGAACAGAATCTCGTTGAAAAAACCAAAAACACCAAAATTCTTCACCAAATGTTCTTCGGCCCTCTTGCGTCGGAAGTTGACGTGAAAAACACACTTTCATCGCTTATGATTAGGTGTGGTAAAAAATACTTGCGGTTGTATAGGCTTAAGAGAAATAGCGATATGGACATCGCTGCCATTTGTTTGTTAAGTTTGAATCTTGGATTTCTCGATTTTGGTTGTTTGAAGGAAACTAAAGTTCATAAGCAACAAAAGTTGTTCAACCTATGGTAAAAATTTGATAAACTTTTGTCGCTTAGGGTACACGCAAGTTGTTGTACCGCGAGTTGTGTTGTGAGTTGTGCCACCTTTTTACAACGGCGGCACGACCGGCACAACTGCTAACGTCATGCCGCCTCCGAGTTGTGCCTGCACAACTGCTAACGTTGTGCCGCTGCTAGCGACGTGCCGCGCTCGGTAAAACAGCTAGTGCTGACGTAGTATTGACAAATGCACGAAGCTTGTTACGTCAAACGCAATATATGAATTTTCTATATGTTTTTCGAATGAAAACTCTTGAGCTCACCCTAAAGGCAATTTATTTTCTCATTAACAGGTGATATATTTGACGCACTAAAGTTAAGTTTGGTTGCTAGCATTTTTCATTTTTCAATATCATTATTCTCTAATCAATTTTATAATTTTCATTAATAACTTGATCTAATAAGAGATGTTGAATTATTCTCTAGAAGCTTTCTACAGCCCTTTTTTAGTGTCAATCTATGGTCCAATAATGGATTTTACTGCCATTGTTTCCACTTTCTGCTTTATTTTCATCACTTATTTAATCATATTCCAAGCCCAAAAAATCGCTACTTACAAATGGCTTCTTTTAAACAGCATTTTCTGGAGTTATGCCGCAGACCTGTTTTCGAGCTCTATCCTTCTAGTTCCTTTCTTTCCTGCATTAACACTATATTTACATGGTGTATTGGCTCCATATATTAATGTTTTACCGGCTGTGTTGATCATATTAGGGCTATATATGAACAGAAGTTTGGCTGTTCTGATAAATATAGTTTATCGAAGGGTTCAACTATGGAACAAAGGGAGGCTTTATGAGTTTTTCAAAAAGCCAATGAATTTGTTCATCTCCGTTGTTTTTATTCATTTGACATTTTATGGAATAATGATCGTGCCTTTTTTATTTATTAAATTGGAGGTAAAAAATACTTGTAGCTTATTAGGATCGCACTAAATTTTTTAGGATTCTAGTGAATCAATATCTCTAGATGCACCGGTTTTACTTCCAATTTATTATGAAATTAACCAACGCAACTATTGCCATCCTGCCAATGTTGCCTGCATTTGGGAGTTGCCTTCGAACGACTCGAATTACATCTTTTTATTTCTGCTAATAGGGTTGACTTTAGGTCACATACTTGCTATTTATATTATCTATGACATGCATACAGCGATTAAAAATTTAGAAAAATTAGCGCTAAGTGTATCCACGAAGCGTCTTCAAAGTATGCTTCATCGCTCATGTGTAATAGAATTTTTGGTTGTGTTGGTGTCTCTTACGGCTCCTGGACAAATTTGTGTATTATTGCTGATACTCAAAGTGCCATATACAGGACATCTGGTGGTAATTATCTTTATTTTGTCGACATTTCAAACTTTGGTTAATGTTATGGCTCAATGTTATTTCATAACACCATTTAGAAGATGGATTCTCAGGAAATTTAGATTAAATATTGAAAATAATCAAGTTGCTGTAATACCAATATAATATAAAATGTTATATCAAAGGAGTTTATTAAATGTTTAAACGACTATTATAAACATTTTTATTAAAGGACCAGTCCAGTAAGTTACAATCATATGAAAAAATGATATATTCGGAAAGATCATAAAAAATATGTTTGTTTTTACGGCATGTTCTGAATCATTGTAGTTTTCGAGATAATTGCGTTCGAAATTTTGAATTTATTACAAATCTTCGTTGTAATACATAAACTTTTTTGAATTTTTTGTGGAAAAATCGATTTTTGCATCAATTTTTTAAATTTTCATAAAATGAATATTGTAGTAATTTTTTATAGCTAAATGAGACGAACAAAATGACACCAAAATTATCCAATTTGAACATTGTTTTGGGT
>JAQGCP010000722.1:0-15046 GCA_034699885.1 Acrobeloides thornei | reverse complement strand
ATCATGAAAAATGGAGCATTTTTTGTTTTTACGGCATGTTCTGAATCGTTGTAGTTTTCGAGATAATTGCGCTTGAATTTGTGTACAAGCTCTTCGTTGCAATACACAAACTTTTTTGAATTTTTTGCGAAAAAATCAATTTTTTTAAAATTTTCATAAAAAAAGATTGTAGCAGTTTTTTATAGCTAAATGAGACGAACAAAATAACACAAAAATTATCCAATTTGAGCATTGTTTTGGATTATTGAAACGAAAACCCTGAATCAGAATTTTCGTGTCAATAACCCAAAACAATTATCAAATTGGATAAATTTGGTGTCGTTTTGTTCGTCTCGTCGAGTTATAAAGAATGCCGTCTTTCTTTTTTTAAATACACCCAATAATTAAACGTATTTTTAAAAAATGTAAAATTCGGGGTTTTCGTGTCAATATTCAGGCAAATTTAAAAATTTCCAGATGGTTAGCGTTAGAACTATATACACTTTTTAGAGAGGCGTTGAAATTGTCGTACCATATCGAATCTATTTACCTCGAAAATTCTTTCGAAATTTTGCCATTGTCGCGTCGGTGAAACCAAAAGACCATCAAGGCGGCTACCTTTTCGCCATCGTGAATGCCTTTGATACCGTGGTCGATCTTGGTGTTTTGCTGGAGCCATCCGGAAGCTCGCAGACGAACATCTCGCTTATATACACTGATTCGCAGGCAGAGTCCGCGTCTCAAGTGCTCGCCTCGTTTCTAGTCCCTGCATTCACCAACCAATGGACACAATTGGCACTCGAAGTGAATGAAGACACTGTAGCGTTGTATTTTAGATGTATGCGATTTGCGACGAGACAGGTTTTTCCTCGCCAAATTCAAAATATCAACAAAAGTTTAGGTGAACAGGAAGCCTATGCAGCTGCAAATGGATGATGCTTCAAAATTGTACATAGCTAATGCTGGGCCTTTAATTGGCGGTGGTTTTGAGGTTAGATTTTGAATTTTTTTTCTTCAATTTTTGGGTCCTCGACATGATAAACATGATGGCTGGGTCCTCGACATGATCAAATCAAAAATGGAATTTTTCTACACAGCTACACAGCGCAAGTTTGGGCAAGATCCGGTCGTGGTCATTGAATAGAAAAGGTTCGATATCAATAGACAAGAATACAAGCGGCTATTTGTCGAAGAAAAACTACATCCTTCTTTATTGATCAAGCAACAAATCGAGACGCACGAATTTGATTTTGTTAGATTGTTGAGCACTTAAAATTTGGTTTAAAAATTTTACCAAAATTCATAAGTGAGGTTTTTTAAAATTTTGTTCAAAAATCGAATTTTTTCATAGTTTTTTTCCTACCGGACAACTGGTTCTTTAACTGTTAGCTTATTCTCATCACACGTTTTTTATACGTAAAATTTTTTTCATGCAAATTTGAAACATTGATGCGCGCCAACTCCATACACCCATCTCGTCTAAGATTTTTGTAAAGTTCTCTCAAAATCGAAAGCACACACACTTTTAGATCTAATCTTGTTTTTTGACAACACGAAGCTTGTTGTGGTTCAGATCTTCGGCCATCATTTCATTCAATTTTTACGATCTCTTTTTCACAGTCGGTGAACTTTTTTCTTCAATCATCTTCGGACTATTTTTTTTCATAGTGTTCAGGAAAACCTCCTAACGCACGTATGCAAATCGATTACAGGAGCACAAAAATCGACCACTTGGTGCCATTCACAATCATGAGTAAGCTTCTATTTTGTCTTTCACTCATCGTTTATTAACTATGAATGAACATTTTTCTTCCATCCTTGTAATTTTTGCAATTGGCATAGTTGTATAGTTGATTTCAAAAAGTTTCAAAAAAATTTTTTCGTCAAAAAACGCAAAAAACGGTTTTTTTGGTTCACCCTGGGGTCATGAAAAAAGTTAAGGCACCATAGCACAGTGTGAATGGTCACTTAGACATTAATGCTCAAAAGTTCGAGTTCCACTTGCATCCAATTGTTTTTAACTTTTTTTTTGTCTTTTTAGCTTTTTTTATAACTCGCTGAGACGAATAAAATGACACAAAAATGATCAAATTCGAAAATTGTTTCGGGTTATTGAAACGAAAACCCTGATTCATGTTTTCGTTTCAATATCCTAAAACGATTTGGATAATTTTAGTGTCATTTTATTCGTCTCAGTGAGTCATAAAAAAATTCCGCCTTTTAAAAACAAATGAACGCAAGTGGGACTCGAACTTTTGAACGTAAGTGTCCATTTTCACTGCTCTATGATGCCCCAACAACACCAGCTGAAATAGACTATATAAAAATCAGTCATTGATGGTCAAATTTGAAGTCGAAAATTTTTTCATGATTTGAGATTTTTCTCTTTTTTTTCATATTTTTCGAAATTTAATTTTTCACCATATGGTTTTTTCTCGTTTGTTTTGGTTTTCTTACCACTCTTTTCTTTCCATTTTTTTATAAACATACACACACCAGACTTTGTCTTTATACACTTGTTTAATCTTTTAACTCGGCTTAAGATAAGTTTTAGGATGAGCTAGTCCTCAAAATGCAATTGATTACAGTTCTTATTTTATTTTCACTCTACCACTTGAGTTTCTCCAAAACCACCGATCCTAATGATAGCCTTTCTGCTGAAGAACATGCTCGTCGAGAAGGGTTCATTGTTGTGCCAACGAAAATAGGATGGGGTAAAAACCAAAGTGTTTCGTTGAATCATATCATAGGAAGACCAAGGCCTCGGATGGAAAACGAGAGTGAAAGAAAGAAAAGAGAGAAATTAGAAACTTCAACAAGTACATCTTCGTCTAGTTCGACAACTGAAAGTTCTACTTCAAGTCTTTCTAGTTCTACCTCAAGTCTTTCTAGCTCTACTTCTTCATCCACCTATAGTACTTCCAGTTTGGCAAGTTCTACAGATGGTGAAGAGACTAGTAGGATAACGGATGAAGTTTTTTCCACTAATCCGATTCAAGCTGATACTCAGAAGGAAGTAGAAGCCACGATTTTTCCTAAAAAAGCATCAAAGGCTGTCACACAGCTCGATGAGACTATATTACCATCAAACTTGGAGACATCTTCGTCTAGCTCGACGACTGAAAGTTCTACTTCAAGTCTTTCTAGCTCTACTTCTTCATCCACCTATAGTACTTCCAGTTTGGCAAGTTCTACAGATATTGAAGAGACTAGTGGGATAACGGTTGAAGTTTTTTCCACTAATCCGACTCAAGCTGATACTCAAAAGGAAGTAGAAGCTACGACTTTTCCCAACAAATCATCAAAGGTTGCCACAGAGCTCGATGAGACTATAATACCATCAGAGACAACTTTTCCAACCACTTCAAAACCAGAGCTTGTTACCAACATTTCGACATCGTCCTCTCCTTCTTCTACTCATGAAGAAAAATCTGTAACGACGCTCGAGCCTACTACTACAACTATCCAAACTACGAAAATGGATAGTACATCTTTCTCAACCTCCTCTGTTTCGATCGCAAAACGTGAAGTTTCTACCACCACAGAGCCATCTGATGGTACATCACTTCTTACTACGGAGTCATCTTCATTTAAAACAAGCGATGGAGCTGCACAACAAGTTTACGATCAGCCTACAACATCTGATCTTTCACATACGAGTACAACCGGATTTTCAACCACACTTCCTACGTTGGCTACTTCAAAATCAACTTTAGCTGAGATTGAGTCTACAACTGCAAGTTTGGCAACGACTCTAGGAACTACAACAGAGACTGTAGAAACTACAACTTTAACTCAAACCACTTCAAAAAGACCAGACAGCTCAGTTGTCACAACTATTCCTACACCATCTATTACGGAGGGAGAAGAGAACTCCACGGCTACAGCTGAAGAAACAACTAGATTTTACACTTATACAACCAATCCAGAGACTACTATCGAAACTACGAAAATAGATAGTACATCTTTCTCAACCTCCTCTGTTTCGATCGTAAAACGCGAAGTTTCTACCACCACAGAGCCATCTGAGACTAGTAATGGTGGTACATCACTTCCTCCCACATCTACTACGGAGTCATTTGGAGAATCGTCTTCTGGAGAACTTGCTGAAGAACTCACCCAAGAATCCACTCCAACCACACATTCCTTGTCTACCCAAACTGGATTCACTGTTTATGGTACTGATGAAGTACCACACGACATTATCGCAACTATGTCCACAGATGCTCTCTCTCCAGTCCTCTTGGAGGACAAGCTTGAGTTAGAAACTACAACTTGGCCGCAAATAGAAACGGCAGAAGTTTCTGTCGATGATTATGACTACGACCAAACAGCTAATTTCACGACGAGTGAAGGACATCATGTCGAGGACCAGACCACTATTTCACTATTAGTGAGTAAAATTTTAAACATTTATAGGGAGCTATACAAGAACTTAAATTGCATGATGATCCGGCCGAGGCAGCGAATCAGTGTAATGAAGATTGGGTTGGTTTTTAGCATAAAAAATTTAAACTAGGACATAAACATACATATAAGATAGTAGCAGGGTGACCAAGTGTTCTTATTGATAAGATTTGTTCTTATTTTGAGAGTCCAAATCTTATTTTTGAAGCAAATATTATTAGAAAATCTTTTTTTTTATTTGAAAAAATGCGAAAAATCTTATTTTTTTTACTGTTTTTTTAAAGAAATTCTTATTTTTCAAAAAATGTTCTTATTTTCATTCTTTGGACTTGGTCACCCTGGATAGTAGCAATTAAAATATTTCTGCACAAGGGCCGTTACCCAGAAAAAAAGCGTCATATATCTTCAAACTGTCGGTCACGTGATCGCTAAAATAATTAAATTTTTAGTTGTTTTCAATCATTTTTAATTATGCGAATTTCAAAATCTGGCACCTCTGGTGGGTAAGGACCGCCACTAATACGTTCGGACGGCTCCCGAACGGACTTTAGTTCACTAATAACTTCACTAATTGCGTTCAGACGCGTTCGGAAACATCACTAATAGGCGTTCAGAAACGTTCGGGCGCTCGTCCGAACATTTCCGAACGCGTCGGAACGTTTCTGAACGCATCCGAACGCCTATTAGTGATGTGTCCGAATCGTCTAAACGCAATTAGTGATGTTATTAGTGAAGTCAACAATTTCCGAACGAATTAGTGGCGGTCCTAAATGGCTGGTTGAATTCACCCATTTCATTTGGGTGAATTTAACGATAACTTAAAAAAAGTTTTTTCAACATGTAAAAGGATCAAGAAACACTCATTTCGAAATATCTAATTTTGTTTAGGCTTAAGCTTAGGTCTAGGCTTAAGCCTAGACCTAAGCTTAATCCAATCCTGATAGTTTTGGTGTGGTTAGAAAGCTGGATTTCGTAGCAATCGAATGACACTAAAATCAAGCCATAACCCTTGAGGAATTATTGCATAATTAGTAAAAAAATAGTCAGTTTTTTCTACATTTTTTTATACTAATTATGCAATAACTCCTTAACCAGAAACAGTTATAGCATGATTTTGGTGTCATTCGATTGCTATGAAATCCAGCTTTCTAACGACGGTCTGGGATTTTCTAACGCCAACGTTAAATTTGGGTCGGCCACAACTAATGGTTGTCTAACAAGGGGGGAGAAAGTCCGAAAATCGAGGTATTTGGCAAACGTAATTTGTGAATGACCCCTAATTACATCGGTGGTGCAGTGGATATGATTTAATCATTGACTCAAAAGGTCTCGGGTTCGACTCCCACTGTCGTTGAATTTTGCTTCATATTTTCTAAAAAGCGTCAAGTTGGCGAACCCAGGGTAACAGGGCTTGTGCAAAATGATTTGAACTGTTACCATCTTATATGAGTCTTTTTAAAATGTATATTTTTGAGAAAAAAGATCTATAAATTTCTTATTCAGTGGAAAGGAAAGCGTCGAAATATCTTAAGAAAGGTTTGTTTGTGCCAAAAATCCCTGTCAGTGGTGGCCCTTTGCATGTGTTCTTTCGGCTTTTGTGACATTTAGCTTTTTTTAGACTAGAGATTTGAAAACAGTGGAGATAGTATATAGCTGCTTAATTTTTGCCCTGCAAATGTTTTAGTGATGGTTCTTCCCTATGAAGCTGTTGGAAAAATTTTTTTATTTCATGATTTTAGGGCGAAGAAGGTAGTGGGCTAACAGATCAGCCAGAGATTATTCCTACCAGAAAGATTCCCTCTGGTCTCGACGATAATCGATTGCCCGATGATGATGATGGTAAGATAGCGAATTTTTTGGTGATTTGACTATTATTTTTGGCGAATTATGCATTTTTTGATGACCCATTTCGAATTTTTCACATAACAATCTCTCTCTTTTAGTTCATAAATTTTGAAAATGAGCTCTTCAATTTTTAACCATTTTTAAAATTTCATATTTTATGTGTGTTTGTTGAATTTTCTTTCTCCATATGTCTCAAGAAATTTCGCTAAACATATGGAGAAAATTTTTTTTGCTCGTAAATAAAAAAAGATGATAAAACAAAAATTTGTCTCTAAAACAATCTATAAATTTTAACAACACCTTTTTGTTATAGCTGAACCCGAAGTCACCAGAATGACCACATTTTCAACAACAACTCTGACGACTCCTCTTTCAAGCCATGGTTATGTAAAAGGTTGGTTTTGAGAGAGAAAGAACTATAGTCGAATTTTTTTCATTAGCAATACAAGCAATTTGATTGACTCAGGGTCAACGATATTGAAACGATTGTTCAAACATAAAATTCAGAAAAATTTCGAGAAAATTTACCGATTTGACTCTTTCTTGCGGTCAAAATCAAAAAATTTCTTCGTATTCGTCTTCCCTATATTCGAAAATGGTCCCCAAGCGGAAAAATCGATTTTTCAAAAAATTCTCCAAATCGGCTGATCAATCAAATTTCTCGTGTTTCTCATGAAACAACTTCGACTATAATTCATGCTATAAACTATGCTTTTTGTTTCTATGCTATCTAACTTACCATAAAAATTGAAAACTGTTTGACCAACTTTTGTGTGTTTTGAAACCAACTTTTAGATGGAAGTGGTGGACCATTTTCAAGCCAACCCGACTTTACAGATAGCTTAATTTTACCTTTTGCTGAACGGCGTTACATTCAAAATTCCGTGGATGCTTTTCCCTATGTGTCACCACAAAGTCGTGACCCTTTCGCACCTCAACTAACCTATGCACATGGTATATATAATTATTCCTTCATATGTTGTTGTGTTAGCATGGTGTTGCAGTAGCTTTTTTTCAACTACCAATTTTTTTAAAGTTTTCGTTCTAATGCTTACCCTAAACGCTTAGTGCTTATAATGATGACTCGCCCATAAAAAGGACCAGTCCACTCGGCAAAAACACTATGAAAAATTATATATTCGGAAAGTTCATGAAGATTTGAGCATTTTTTGTTTTTACGGCATGTTTTGAATCGTTGTAGTTTTTGAGAAAATTGCGTGTGAAGTTGGCGATTTTTGAAATCTGTGTATTACAACGAAAACATGAACGTAGTTTTACACAAATAACCGGGCGAACAAGAACGGGATATGAAGGAAATTACAAGCACAATTGTTTCCCCGTTCTAGGTCATTCCGTTCATGTGTTGTTTGAACGATCATTCCATCCCGTTCTTGTTTATGCCAAATATTCAGCTTTCAGGTCTCCAAAAATGATCTTTTGACAACAACGACTTACAAATTTCATCCCATATTTCCAACCGGGAATATTGGCAATTGCACCCAGAATAAGTGCGCTCACATAATAGAAAGTAAACATTTTTCTGTTGAAAAGCTTGTCGTATTTCAAATAGAAAAATACCGCCGCGAAACGATTCCATGCGACGAACAAGTTCAACAACATACACATGTAACAGCTATAGACGTCCAATGTCATGAGCACTGTGTTGACGAGATCTCCACCAAGACATTCGCCTCGTCCCAAGCACACACCGATATACATAAGATGCAGCAACATGTAATAGTCGTTAAGAGCAATAGCGAGTACAAAACGATAAAATGGATTCGTATAACGACCTGGTTGTATGATAAGGTAGACCAACGGAATATAGAGAACGAGGCCAAATGGTGGAATGCTGATTAAGAAAATAGAGCTTATCCGAACTTCAGTACCCGTAATATTTAGCGCTCGTTCCTTGGGATGATGGAACGACGGTATTTGAAGTGTTGATGTCAAGCAAATTAGAGAAGAAGATAAGAGCAAAAGAATGCGAATTTTTAGCATAGCAAAAACTCTTCCGTAAAATTAGCAGAATTTCTAAATGTTTCTTTATACGAATGAAGGTTTAAAGGGGGTAACAATCGGAGCCCGTTCTCCGAAAAAAAATTTTTTGAAAATTTTTGTAAAAAATACATTCCTAGGGATAATTTTATGCGAGAAATCGATTCCTTGCATTCCCGAAGCATGAAAACGCTTCATTGACCCTGAATCAGGGAATCGGAGTGTGTGTATTGAAGCGAATAACGAAAATTTTTACAGGGTAGCGCACAAAAAAACTAGAGAATCAATGGAACGAATGGAAATTATGGGTCCGAACACGTCAAGGTCTCGTGGATCGCTAAATCCGTAGTCATCTTAATGAACATAATTGGGTGAACGATTTGGAGCTCTTCAACTTCTGGGCTCAGTGAATAAGCCAGATGAAAGTGATGGTTTTTTTTATCCCAACGGCCCTCTACTTTAGGGCCACAATATTAACAAGAATCACATGCCTAACCTAAACAAATTTAAAAGTTATTTTCCAGCATCTTTTCTAAGCTTTCAAGCAATAGAAACGTGACATCCTGTGCTTCGCCGATCCTATTTTCATTCGCTCATAAACATGGATAAATGAAGACGGAAGCTTACTTGTAAAGAGTACATGAAAACTATAAAATCAGAAACAAAAGAATAACCATGATAAGCCTTTAGTCATAGAAAGGATTTGAAAGGAGATAAAATTGGCAAAAAGGCGTCAACAAAAACAATGAATTTGACGAGAATAACAGATTAGTACAACTCTAGAAATATTCGGAGAATATTCCTAGAGTTGTATCTCTTTACACGTGCATTTATCATTAAAAAAATCTATGACTTCTAAAATGGTTCTTTTCTTACTTTGCCGAAAGAAAACAAGAAAATTTTTGAATTATTCAGATTAAGCACGTAATTCTTGTTTCTAATGTGGCCCTAAAGAGGGCCGTTGGGGTAAGAATCGTTCAAAGGTTGGCATGGATAAAGGGCTGCTACTTGGCTCCAAAAGTTGTAGAAAACTATGTTTCGCTGTCCGAAGCATTCTCACCAGTTGAACTTCTTTAGAAGACTTGGAAGAATTTGGTCGACCACACCGTGCCTTCGACGTATCATATCTTTCAACTGACCGTTCTTGTTTTCGATAGTTTGTGTATGAACTGCTGAGTTAGTCGGGTCGACAAAATGAAATCCATGATTCACTGCTCGGTGTCGGAAGCGATTGAGCCGTTTGTAATCTGCGGTACGAGGAGATTGAAAGCAGACTGCTCGCAGCAACCCAATCTGTCGTGCTCAGCTGTTTCAAGACTGACCGGCAGAATACTCGGAGATTATAGATCAAATCGACTCGGTGCGCTACTATGACCAACCGAGCTATGACAAAATCTTCAACTTGATCGTTGGCTTCGCGCCAACTTGCCGAGCGTCCGTATGACTGAATGGATCCCCGCTGGCCGATTGTTCAGATCAAGCGAGCCTAGGCACTATGCAACTAGTAATATCTTAATCGTAATGTCTAACATTTATTGTGCTTTTAGGTAGGAGACTGGAAGCAGACTGCTCGCAGCAACCCAATCTGTCGTGCTCAGCTGTTTCAAGACTGACCGGCAGAATACTCGGAGATCATGGATCAAATCGACTCGGTGCGCTACTACGACCAACCATACTACGACAACATCTTCAACTTGATCGCTGGCTTCGCGCCAACTTGCCGAGCGTCCGTATGACTGGGTGGATCCCCGCTGGACGATTGTTCAGATCAAGCGAGCCTAAGCACTATGTAGAAGCGGCAACTAGTAATATCTTAATCGTAATGTCTAACATTTATTGTACTTTTAGGCAGAAGACTGGAAGCAGAATGCTCGCAGCAACCCAGTCTGTCGTGCTCAGCTGTTCCAAGGGTACCCAGTAAAATACTCGAAGATCATGGATCACATCGACTCGGTGCGCTACTACGACCAGCCGGACTACGACAAAATCTTCAACTTGTTTCGTCGATCGTTAGCTTATCGCCAACTTGCCAAGCGTCCTTATGACTGGGTGGATCCCCGCTGGCCGATTGTTCAGATCAAGCGAACCTAGGCACTATGAAGAAGCTGCAACTAGTGATATCTTAATGTCTAACATGTTTGTAATATTCATTACTTTAAACTTAAATGTGCACTGAAAATCACCAATTTAAAAATTTAAAAATCATATAATTTCAAGATTAATCATTCTTTAAAATAAAATTTTATTTTTCGAATATATAAGTGAAACAAATTAGACCCGTACAGAAAGATCAGTAGATTCAAGTTGGATTTTATTCGTCGATAGATAAATATTATGGGGTGCAGATTCCACGGTGAGGTCGCTTTTCTCATCCTCCTCATCGACTCGCCGGATTTTCGGGGAAGATGATGTAGCTGGTATGCTAATTCGTCGATTTTTTGAGGTCTTATCGGAAGTTTTCTTGCCACCTTTACGTTTACTTATGTGAGGATTATCTTGGTACAAATTTTTGAGCTTATACATTCGGAGTTGGGTGTAGACGCGCTTGAGTTCGGCCTAAAAAAGTTGGAAGGTTTTTTTAAAACTTAAAACAGTTAAAAATTTATTTTTTAAATAAAAAATTTTGATCGTCAAAAATATTGAAATTCTTATTTTCACCGCTAAAAATATACCCCCCCCTTTTTGGATTACCAACAAACATACTCTTATATCCTCCGGATTCATATCTATAATAGGCACTTCGGCAAAATCAATAGTCCCATTAATGAGATTATCTCTTAATTTTGCCAATGACGGATGCGCTTTCGAGCCACTACTACTAGCACCGGCCATCGAGAGCATACGACGATTACCCTCAGAACTACCCTGTAAACAAATTTTTTATAGGTAAAATCCATTTTTTCCTTACTATGATAAACTTTGGCGTTATAATGGCAGCAATATTGAGCGATATTGTAAAGTGTAATTGTATTATATACATGGTAAACAGGGTATCATTACTAGCAGTATTTGCCCATAGATACCTAAAACGTATATGAGATATACCAAATGGGACTTTTGAATTTGACTCCCCGGCACTAGGGCAGTTGTGTCACGGTTATGGATATTTGTCACGAGTGTGTCTTGGGGGTACTCTGTGCATCCCTGTGTGGTCGTGTTTTTTAGGGTAACGTCCAAGAATCCTACCTCAAAATATTGATTATTGAAGAAACTATGGTCTCTAAGGCGACAGCTGCCGTGAACTGGTACCGTTCGACCCACGTGGAATTTCGAGCTTTGAGACACAGCTGCAGCCCATACAACATGAAGATTAGCTCGAGCACATACCACATCATGGTCCACCTCTCCATGGGACATTGCGGCCATGATGACGTCCATAGGGGGTCATAGGACCAAGCGCCCAAAGACCATGCTGTTAGCCCTAAATTTTTGTGAAAATTCGATTTTTTGTTATGCTAGGGGGTATCCCAGAAACTTTCGGGGAGGTTGATGCCACGTGAAAGAGCACAAAATTTGGAGCATCTTTTGCTTTTACGACACTACTTGAAAATCTAATCATTGAAAGTTATGCGCGAAACAAAATTGCGAAAAAAAATTTCAAACGAAAAATTTCAAAAATAGGCTTACACTTACGTTTAAGCTTAGGCTTAAGCTTAGGCTTAAGCGTAGGCTCATGCTTAGGCTTGGGCTTGGGCTTAGGCTTACGCGTAGGTTCATGCTTAGGCTTGGGCTTAGGCTTAAGCTTAGGCTTAAGCTTAAGCGTAGGCTCATGCTTAGGCTTGGGCTTAAGCTTACGCGTAGGTTCATGCTTAGGCTTGGGCTTAGGCTTAAGCTTAGGCTTAGGCTTAAGCTTAGGCTTAGGCTTAAGCTTAAGCGTAGGCTCATGCTTAGGCTTGGGCTTAGGCTTAGGCTATTTCAACTTTATACGCAATTATCTCGAAAACGACAACGATTCAGAATTTACCGTAAAAACAAAAAATGCTTCATTTTTTATGAACTTTCAAAGAATATCAAAAAAAATGGTAACTTTTTTCCCTACCGGACTGGTTCTTTAATCTTACCCATAAATGTCAATGCTAATAGCCCAGCTAAATATTTGAGTAGATCTCTTTCTCGGACAAAAACGTGATGTGCTTTTCTGACACGATATTCTTGGAGATTTCTATAAAAAAAATTTTTTCAAAATTTTACTAGAAAATTTTTTGTTCATACCGATAAATTTTGAGTATAACAGCACCATAGAATAAAGTAAATCCTAGTTGCCTCATCCATATGGCCATGCAGCAGCTAGCCGATTCGGGGTTGAGCCAATCAAGGAGGGGCTAAAAATTTTTTGTAAAAATGGATATCATTCAAAAAAAAATTTAGTGCCCAAAAATCATGACACAGTCGTGTTTAGAATAGTCGAAGACCTTTAAACGACACCCAAAATGCTAGATAAAATTCAAATTTTCCCTGTATCAGGGTGGTTTTCGTGTCAATATACAAATTTTTATTTTTCCGTCATGATGTTTGCCCCTTCACTAAGACTTAGGCTTGGGCTTAGGCCTAGGCTTAGGCTTAGGCTTGGGCTTAGGCTTAGTCGTAGTAAATTTTTGTCCAAACTCACAATTAGGTACAAAATAAAAGCTCCAACAAAAAAGATCTCCATTAGTGCCCATCCACGTGCTTCTTGTTGTTGTCTCCGCCTTTCTCGAATCACTATAGGTATCATAATTAGACACCCTACTGCAAATAACCCTGACATCACGTAGAAAACTGCTCTTATAAGTCTAAAAATTCATTTTTCGTTGACTTTTATATAAAATGACAAAAATTGTACCTAAGATCGTTTCGGCACATTTTTTGATCGGCATCACAACAAGATCGAGCCCAAACCCGTATAGAAGAATGCATTGTCCATGAGCACTAAAATTTGTCAAAATGAGATATGAACATGGAAATTTTTTGACTTTTTTTACCAGTCCAAAAAACACCATGAAAAAATTATATATTCGGAAAATTTATGAAAAATGGAGCATTTTTTGTTTTTACGACAACCTCTGAATCGTCGTAGTTTTTGAGATAATTACGTTTGAAATTTGAATTTGGGTTCATGTTTTCGTTGTAATACACAATTTTTTTGAATTTTCCTTTCAAAATATTGCCATCACCGTGTTTATCATCACTTTAAACGATACCCATTATGCTATAGAATTTTATATTTTAAACTATCCCTGAAAACCAGGGTTTTCGTGTCAATACACGAAAAATTTTCGAAACGTTTAATTTTATAGGCATGATGGTTGTCGTTTAGAGCTTTTCACATCCGTAGATCACGAATCTATTGTTGAGTTCCATTTTTCATCTTTAAAATTCTCATTTTCATCGTTTTCCTTATTCAGGCTTTTCGTTTCGATACACAAAACAAACCTTAGAATTGAGGCAATTTGAAAATTGGCAGGCATTCAGCGATAATTGAGGCAGTTCAACAACAATAAAATCTGAAGACGATTTCATCGACAGCACGGCCAGTGGCTTCCATTCGCGTGGCCTGTGTTGAGGACATTTGAGCTGGAGTAGGTACTGTGGCATCTCCCTGTTTGGTGGAATGGACGGTGGCGCTTTGGTCTTACTGTAGTTTAGTGGCACTAAATTGCGAACTCATCAAAAGTTGATAAGGGAAAGTTTTTCAGATAAATTTGTTGGAAATTTACAGGTTTAGGCTTGGGCTTGGGCTTAGGCTTAGGCTTAAGCTTAGGCCTAGGCTTAGTTTAGACTTATTACAATCAATCATTTTTTCAATCATTTTCTTAATTTTAATCTTAATATTGCCATTTTTCAACAAAAAATATCTCCCCCAACACTTCGACTAAAAGATCTCAAGAAGCTCAATAGGCCCTTAGGGAATTGACTAAAGAGCTTAAAAAGACCGAATAAGTGGCGTCTTCGAATCGATTGTCTGCGGAGGAATTGCGGACATCTTCTTTTTTGAGGCATGTTTATACAAACTTTAGACTCTTTATAGTCTTAAAATGTGGCTATCTTGAATTGCACAAAGTTGCCAAAAAATGTCTAGCACCTCAGGAAAAAAGTTTTTGATAAAAAAAGAATGCCTATTTCTTATTCAGTATGACAAAAATCGTTAAACAACATCTGTCACACCATTAAAGGACCAGTCCACTCGAAAAAACTCCACGTAAAAATTATATATTCAGAAAATTCATGAAAAATGAAGAATTTTTTGCTTTTACGACAACCTCTGAATCGTTGTAGTTTTTGAGATAAATGAGTTTGCAATTATTCATGTTTTCGTTGTAATACACAAACTTATATAATATAATTTTTACCTAGAGTTTTTTTCCGAGTGGATTGATCTTTTAAAAACATTTTAAATTTGAACTTCCTCTGAAAATCAGGATTTTCGCTTCAATACACAAATTCAAATTTATATTACAAATTCAAAAAATATAACGTTGGATTTGAATTCAGCATAGTTGAAACCCTTTAAACGACATCCGCCATGCCTATTGAAAATTTTATGTATTAGCACGAAAATCCTGATTTTCAGGGAAATTTAAATTATTGAATTTCTATACCATCATGGATGTCGTTTAGAGGGTTTTCCAACATGCGGAAGATCTCTTTGTAAAAAATTTTTTCACAATCATATGTTTTTTTGCTTACCTTCATTCAAATAGCTGTTGGCGGCAAAAAATTTTATGACACTCAATAAATGCTTGTTTCTCTCATCAGGACCTGACATTGAGGCGTTTATGAGTTTATAAACCAAGTCACTGTCCAAGGTTTTATTACAGTCTTTCGAACTTGAAGTGGC